>OVBX01005298.1:0-13303 GCA_900406325.1 Erucastrum elatum
TTACCTTCCAAGAAGTGACGACAACATCTGGTGATGAGATTCTGTGACATGTTTGGGATCATCATGCTGCTTCTCACCCAGATACACTATATGAACCTGTAAGATTATCATCACAACACAAACAAAAGTTGGTCATAACCTTTATATACAATAATATACAATATGATAATAATAATAATAATAAAATAGCTTACCTTGCTCTCGGCACCAGGTCGAGCGATATTCAAAACTATAATCAGATTAAGCACCACAGCAACTAATACTCTGGAAATCATCATTCCAAGTAAAGAACAATGTTTCATTATTCTTTAATATACTTGGATTAATTAAGGAAGCCCCCAGCATTTATAGTAGAATAGATGTCTTCTCCTCCAAGAATGTGTTACGCTTGTTTCTTGTGTTGAATGTACATAACACACAGAAAATAGTGTTTCAATTTTTTGGTTCTGCTTGATAAGGCTGGGAACATTATCCGATACCCAAAGCTGTACCGGAATCCGACTTAGAAAAACCTGAATCGAAATCCCAACCGAAGTAGCAAAATATCCAAATGGATGTTGAGCTAAGAGAGATTGGATATCCGAACACTAATGGATATCCGAAGATAAACAAACTTATATATACTTATTTTTATATTTTGATCTAGTTTACTTCTTTCATTTTATTCAAAATATTTATTTTGATACTAACATATTTTTTTAGATTAGATAAAATACATATAATTTATGGATTGCTATTCACTTGAAAAACATAGTAACTTTTCGTTTCGTACATTAACAAAAATTGTATCCAAAATTTCAAAACAATAACCAAATTAGTGTCTTTACTTCTAAGTTTTAACTTCAAATCTATTAATTATTTAATCTACTAAAAATTTAAAAAAATAATTAAACTAAAGGTATATTTTTAAATACAAGAAGTTAGAATAATGAAAATTTGCATTTTTTACAAAATCTACAGAAGTAACCCGACCTGGAAAAATCGAATCCGAGTTAAAAGTACTCAAATCTGATCCGAAATATAGAAATATCTGAACATGTTTTATATTTCCATATAGAAATACTCAAAAAATCTGAAATACCTGATCCAAACCCGAGTGTGTATCCAAACGCCGACTCCTACTAGTGCTTGAAGACTTTTCAGAAAGTAAACGCATTTTTATAAAGAAACGTGTTTAAGTTTTAGTCCGACTAAATTATTGGTCAAACTCAATTAGTCATTTATATAGCCAATAACAATGCTTCGTTTTCATGGAATTTTCAACAAATGTGAATCAGATAGCAGTGGTTAGATTAAAACAAACGCGATCGATCAACAAAAGAAAATGAGATTAAGATAGAGACAGAACCTCAATAATTAATGGTTTTCAAGTATAGCTGGGTTCGGATGTTTTTAGTTTCGAAAACATATACTCCATTTGTTTCAAAATAAATCTAAATAAGTGTTTTTTGACATTTTTCATACAAACAAATTAATAAATTGACTGAAATATATGTAAGTTGTTATTAATTACTCTTTTCTGACCAATAGTGTTTGAAATAAATAACATTATTTATAACATTAATTTAGTTTGCAATTAATTTTCATCTAAAAATAAGTATAATTTAAATTTAAATTGTAAAATAACATTTTTATGTAACAAAAAAAGTTAGAGCGACATTTATTATGAAATAGATGAAATGTTTGACTTTATGCAAATATTTTAAAAATCGGTTCAGGTTTAATTGAGTTAGGTCCACTTTAATAAAAGCATCTCCAATGTATTACTTTACATTTTACTCTAAAATTGTGCAACACCGAAATATAAAAAGGTTTTACTCCAACGTATCACTATATTTCTACTTAAAAATAATAAATTTTATTAATAATTATTAATAATATTTTATATTATAAATATTTACCAACTAATCTCAACTATTTTAGGTTTACAAAAATTCCTTAAAATATAATTTATTTAAATTAAAAATTATTATTAACAAGTATAAAAATCATAAGCTGAAATAAAATATTATAGATACGTTAGTTCATTAGAATATTTTTCTTACAAATAATCAACTAATGCATTTCGTAATGAAACATAAATTTCTTTATTTTTGATATTCCTAAATCGAGACATCAAATTTTGAAATTAAACATTTTATCTTCTGCAAAATTTGATATCTGTAGGTGAAGCTTTTCTTCTAAGTTCAGTTGGTGCATCGAATTCACACTTATCCTCAATTATCATGTTATGTACAATTATACATGTAATCATAATGTTATATAACAATTTTTTTCCAAAATTGAACTGGTCCTTTCACAATAGCGAAACGAACCGTAGATATTTTGATGTTAACTTAATTTTATATTGTTATTATTATTTTAATTATATTATGTATTTTTATGTAAATTTATTAAATAATGGAGTATTTTGTTTATTTATGTTTTTGTATCATTTTAAAATATTCTTTTAAGTAAAAAGTGAAAAAACAAAAATTTAAAGAACAATTTCACAGATAAATAATTACTTCATTTTAGAGCTGAAAATATAATGAAATTGAAAATGATTTTGTGCCACAATTATGTTTGAGGTAGAAAATAGAGTAGGGTTAGAAATACCCAAAATCACGTAAAACTCCTTTATACCCGAATCATTTATTGGATACACATTTATTCATTGGAAATCCGCGCCCAAATTAGTCATGTATGTCCAATAGTTACCTTCATTGTTTTCTCCCAAAATGATAAATTTAAGTTTTTCTCTAATGATTTCTTTCATGTTTTTCTGAAAGGAAATATTACCTAACTATATATTTTATTGTAACTAAATTCTTATTATATAAATAAGTTTAGCTTGTAATAGATGGTACTATGATTTATATAAATTTATAATTGCACTAATGAAAATAGTAATAATTTTGTCAAAGTAAAATTATTTATTTATTAGATATAAACAAAACTGTATAAGAAATTAAAGACAAAATTCAACCTCAAAATGAGAGTGAATAGTATTATGTCAAATTTGATGTGTTGTGTGATGGCAAATAATACATCAAAATGTGCAAAAAACATCAAAATTTGAGAAATATTTCTTTCCAATAGTACATGAATTTTGAAGAGAAAATGTGCATATAATACTGTTACATCATATTTTATGGAATACTATTCACAAACTTTTTTTTAATGTTAAAATTTTTATTTGCATGATAATTCTTAAAATTGAAAATTTTTTATTCTATGCATCCACAAAAATTATAACATTTTTTTTGTTAAAACTTTTTACTTAACATGTATTTGGTTATAATTTAAAACCTAATTATAAATAACAAGTTTAAACATGATATATATAATAAAAAGACAAACAATCATAATACATAAATACTACCAAAAATAAAATAAACACATAAACAAAACTGCTTAACACAATGTAGAACAATTGGTGACCAAATAAAATAAAATTGTTTAAATATAAATCTATAATCCATTAGGTTATGTAACTTTACTAATACAAGATACCTGTTATTTTAATAAAATTAAAGTTTAGTTAAAATTTGAAAAAATAACTAAATGAATATATTTTTAAATCGTATCTAATAAAAAGATATTGAAACAAAGGGAAGACAAAATGGGAGGAAGACGAGAGAATAGAGCTCTCATGAACTTTGTTCAAAAAAAAAAGAGCTTTCCTGAACACATTGAACTCATTTTGTTAATCCGTTTTACTTTCAACTTTGTTTCGATCATTGATCTTGTAGTAACAATTATCAATCAATTTTGAGAAAAAAAATAGCAATCAATGCAAATCCGTTTTTATCAATTTGAACATAATTATATCGTTGTTGTTCTGAAGATATTTTTACTCAAAAGAACATTTTCCCTAAATTACAATACAAACTGTGGGTTTTAAAATCCACATGAGAGATTATTTTATACTGGTATAACCTTTTCGAAACCATTACTGTATAATCAACATGCATTAGTGTTTTCTGACGAAGCTTCAAGGGATCTTACAATAAAATGATGAAAATGCTAGAATTTAAGAGCTTCCTAGTTAAATTGCCTTAAATATATTTCTATAGTCTTAAACTAATATTTATATGTAGTGGAGATCTATACTATTAAAAGAGAAACATTCTGAAAAAATCTACTTATACAAAGTTATTGGACTCTTTCATTAATGGCATAAAAGTAATTTAGTTAATAGTTTTACATATAATTATAACAAACCAAGTATATATTTCTAATCCACTTCAAAACTGAATAATATGAAATATATATACGGGATTCATTTCTCTCGGTCTAATATACAACTGTTTTTGATGTGAATATCCTTTCTCTTTTTTTTATTACCGAATGGGGTTACATTTAACTTAAGCTTAATTATTTGTTAACCCAACATATATTACCTATCTAATGTCATTGTCCGTTATCGGCGAGACGTTAAACTGATTTAAAAAATAATTATTTAGGTTTTTCATGTGTCTGATTCACATATGACTTCCAGTAATTGTACCAAACTTATTTACACATCATAACAACAGTCTTTAATATTTATACATTTAGACATAGTGTGTGTGATGATAACATATTATTTTTCTTATACGTATTATATTTCATGTTATGATGCAAATGTTACATCAATTTGTATAAATAATATATTTCAATATAAACGCTGAGAAGATACTCCACAATAATAATGAACTTAAAATGTTAGATATTATAACAGTAATAACAATTTTAACCACTTTATACACCTATATATGAATTTTACAATCTTTCAATATCAAAACAGACATAGTTTAATACTTTAATTGTTTAAATAATAAAATTTGAAATAATTACTCATTTAAAAAAAAATATGTGCTTTGAAGCAAGGGTCTAAATTAAATTTTAAATCTAAAAAGACAAATTTATAATAGATTGTCAATAATGAAAAAATAACATTAAATTATATTTTGGTTATGTATTTCATTTTACATTTAAATGACACAGTAAAGTTTTATCAAAATCTAAGAATCACATATTTAAACGAGGTGATGGCGGATTTTTAAGTTTTATCAAATTTTAATGAATGAATGTTTAGTAAATCTAAATTTTATAAAAGTATATCGATTGGTAGAACCTTTAATAAAATGATACATGGATAACATAAACCTGTCTAGATTATATATGCCAACAAGTTTACCGGTTAAATCTAGTGTTTTGAAACCTGATCCGGATCCGCGGTTGAACCGGTAAACACGGTGACCAAAAATAAATCCGGTTTAGATTTTGTGAAAAACCCAAAATTTAAAAACCCGCAAAAATCTGCAACCCGATACCGGTTAAACCACTGATTGAACCAAATAAATATTTTTTACTTTTTTCGTTTTTAATTGTATTTTAAGATTCTGTTTTATTTTTTAGATTTTTATCATACATAATACAAATTACACTATATTATTTCTGAGTTTTAAATTTTGATGAAAATTTCACTATGTGACCTGAAGAAAATAAAGTGAATTATGGTAGAGAAAACCAAAATTAGTTTTGGTGTTAGTTTATTTCTGTTATTGACAATGATGTTTTATTTTTGGTGGATTTGAAGTTTAATTTATTATTTACATTAAATATTTAAATATTTTTGAATTTTATGTCTTCATTTTTTAGATGTCATTACTTTTTTGATATTTTGTATATTCATACATTTTATGTGTTTAAAAGACATTGGAAAATATTTAACTTTAGTTTTTATTTTTTATTTTTCATAACTTATATATTATTATATAATAAAAGTAATTCATTTATTAACCCGTGGTCGGCCCAGTGATCCAGTAACCCGGTAAGTCGTCCGGTTCAGTGTCCGGATCGGGTTTTAAAACACTGGTTAAACCCTAGGTCCGAATATGAAAACATTATTTATACTTCAATTCGTCTATAAACCACATATGATAGGTTATTTTGAGTTTTGATTTGGTTCGGTAGCAAAGTAAATGTAATTTGAAATTATATGTATTTAATATTTGTAGGTATTTAATTTGTATTTTAAAAATTCTGGTAACCATTTGGTTTTCGGTTTGGTTTTTAGTTTATTTTGGTTATTTATAGGATCTCCCCGGTTATTGTAAAATTCAGCTCAATGTTGATTTCATTTTTTTCAGTTTGGTACGAATAGACTTTTCATAAATATGATTAAATCTATATTTAATGTGATATGGTTTTCTCATAGAAAACCAAAATTAGTTTATGTGATTTGGTGTTAATTTATTTATGTTATTGACAATGATGTTTTACTTTTGGTGGATTTGAAGTTTAATTTATTATTTACATTAAATATTTAAATATTTTTGAATTTTATGTCTTCATTTTTTAGATGTCATTACTTTTTTGATATTTTGTATATTTATACATTTTATGTGTTTAAAAGACATTGGAAAATATTTAACTTTAGTTTTTATATTTTATTTTCATAACTTATATATTTATTATATAATAAAAGTAATTAATTTATTAACCCGTGGTCGGCCCAGAGATCCAGTAACCCGGTAAGTCGTCCGGTTCAGTGTCCGGATCGGGTTTCAAAACACTGGTTAAACCTTAGGTCCGAATATGAAAACATTATTTATACTTTAATTCGTCTATAAACCACATATGATAGGTTATTTTGAGTTTTGATTTGGTTCGGTAGCAAAGTAAATGTAATTTGAAATTAGATGTATTAAATATTTGTAGGTATTTAATTTGTACTTCAAAAATTCTGGTAACCATTTGATTTTCGGTTTGGCTTTTAGTTTATTTTGGTTTTATATAAGATCTCCTCGGTTATTGTAAAATTCAGCTCAATGTTGATTTCATTTTTTTTTCAGTTTGGTACGAATAGACTTCTCATAAATATGATTAGATATATATATTGTTTTATATAGAAATTATTTTTTTAAAAATATATGATTTCAAAAGTAAACCCGTGTTTTCTAAACACGGGTCAGAATCTAGTTTATCTTTATATAAGTAAATAATTTGTTCAGAAATTTAAGTATTGTATAGATAAATCTAAAACTAATAAATAAATTAGAAAGGCCATTATCAGTTTTTAAAAAAATTCTCTAAACTCTTTTACATAATTATCAGACCATCATGGCTTGTTACATCAGAAGGAATATAATTTTATATATGTAAATTGAGCCACTTCTTTCATGATTCAATTCGTCTTTCGGTTACCAATTTGGCTCTATTTTGTCACCACCCGACCGACGCCGGTTCACGAACATGCAATCCACTTTTTGAATTTTGAATGGTGTCCTGCATGATTACCCCAACCTTAAAACTAGTATCCAAAAAAAGTTTCATTTTGATTTTTTTTTAAATCATTATTTACCACCAAAATCTCATAATGAAATTGAATCATTAACATAGTGATTCTATGTTCCCTCTTTGATATGACTGATAAATAAATTGCATACAGTATGCCAAGAAGAATACAGGCCAAAGTGATCATATTTTAAAAATGAATTTTCTGCCCCTTGATGATAATATTCATTAATCAATGTTAAAGACAGCCCCATGTCTATGAATAATATAGCATATTATGTGGGATACAATATAAAATCAACCGTCTTTCTTTCATGTTTCTTTCGTTCAAAGTTATGTGTAGCCGAAATGATTGTATTAAAATTTATAATAATTTGCTTATCTGTAGATTCAACCCATAATAATCCCGTTAAAACGATGGGTAGTGGTACTAATCATGATAAATTATTAATTTATAATCAAGTTTGGTGGAACCTTATGGTCTAAAGTTATGGATATAATAGTCGATATACATAACTTATTATATCATTCTTTGCATCAAGAGACCTAGATCTATTAACTGAAGACTAGTAACGTCGAGCCCCTAAAGCTAGCTTTTTATCACGCTCAGTTTTTGTCTCATAGTACAAGTTAAGATCCACAACATCAAGCAAAGTTATGGACATTATCTGCATATGTATACGCAAACATAAAGCATATAGTATGGTTAGATTTTGTACGAATATAAGAAGAGGCAGAAATGAAAATTAGATTACATAGATGAGCAAGAAAAAGACAATTGTCACCTAACCAGAGGTCCGAAAAGACCAATTAAAACTGGCGCTACGTTTTAAATTGTAATGTAACCGTTGAAGAGAGACGACGAGAACTCAGAAAGAAAATAATTGGTGGTGGTTGTAATAAGAATAAAGAAGGGTAAATTTGGAAGTTAGTATTTTGTCTTGGGACAGAACAGTGAAGCTGAGATTCACGCGACACAAGCAAAAAGCACCGATTTATATATTCTTTTTAAAAGCATTTTATATGGAAAAGATATTTCTTTTTTTTTGTAACTTAAGGAAAAGATATTTCTTCCTTTTTATAAATATAAATTAGATAATTTTATATATAATTAAACTACAGCTTAGGTCAAACATAAAATTTAACCAAGTATAGATCGATCTAATAAACGCAAAAATTACATCAAATATTAAAAACGAATTGCATTTGAAGTAAAAAAATATATTTTTAAAAGAATTTATATAATAAAAGAGAAGGAATAAAACGAAAATAAAATCATTCATTTTCTGTTTTTTTTTTCTAAAAAGAAATTAGACACTACTGCAACATAGGGAGTGGTGAAAAAAGAAAAGAAAAGAAAAGTAGGAATCAATTACAGACATTATTGAGTGTTTCTCTTCCGAGGAGAAGAAGATGATGAGTTCAGCTGTTGTTTTCTCTCGACAACCTTAAAACCAAAGGAAGAAGCTTTCTTTTTCCTTCTCTTCAGAGTTCTTCTTCCTCTAAGAGAGAGAAGGAACATTTTTATTTAATAAAAATTGGAAGAGAAATGGGAATGGGAAGACATCAGAAATCTGGAGTTCCAGCGAGATGGGTTCTTGTCCTCTGCATTTCTAGCTTCCTCCTCGGTGTTCTTGTCATTAACAGGTTCTCTTGCTTCTCTCTCTCCCTCTTTAATGGGTCTTGTCTTGTTTTCGTGTTAACCAGCTTTTTTAGTTCAGATTATACTGTTAATGATTTTTAAGGGATTTCGTTTAGCATCTCTCTTCTACTGTATCTCTTCACATTAGTGAATCTGAAACATTCTGATGCCATTAATATCTTTGATTCTTTGTCACAGTTTAGGCAATTTCAGAAGATAAAACAAGCTCCATTTTTAATTAGCTTTAACGATCGAATGCATCTTTGGTAACATTTGTTCTGTAATCTTAAACCTATTATTTCTTTCTTTAGGCTTTTGGCTACTTCTGAAACCGTAGATATCAATGGGGGAGCTTTATCTGATCAAGCTACATCACTTCATCCTCTTGTTGATTGTCAGAAGAACAAGGCAAGTCACAATTATACAACCTTGTATGTATGTTGTGTTACATCAACCTAATCTTATTTTTGGCATGATATCATCTGTTCAGGAAGGAGACATTCTATCTCAAGTTTCCCATACTCATGATGTTATCAAGTAAACTGCCTATTTTATCTCACTGAAACATGTTTTGTGTATACATAAACATTAATTGATTATATGTATTTCATGTTACAGGACATTAGACAAAACAATTTCGTCGCTTGAAGTAGAACTAGCTACAGCTCGAGCAGCAAGATCTGACGGATCTCCAGCTGCTGCAACATCAGTAGCTGATCAATCAAAGAAACGGCCTCGGATGTTCTTTGTGATGGGAATCATGACTGCTTTCAGTAGCAGAAAACGAAGAGACTCCATAAGAGGAACCTGGCTCCCTAAAGGTTCAACAAGAACTAGAACAAGAATAAAAAAACTCTTCTTTCTCCATGGTAGATGTAACATAAGTGTTAAAAATAATGTTTCCTTATGCAGGAGATGAGCTGAAAAGATTAGAGACTGAGAAAGGAATCATTATGCGATTTGTCATTGGTCACAGGTAGAATAACTGAAACTTATCTTTAGTTTCAAAACATTGACTTTGAGTTGACTATCATTCAACAAACTTTCCTTAAATAGTTCTTCTCCTGGAGTCTTGGACCAGACAATTGAAGCAGAAGAAGAACAACACAAGGACTTCTTTCGCCTGGTAGATCATCTTCTTGCCCCACGTGCTTATATGTTGTTCTTTTTGCGTTCTGTTACTAAAAAAAAAACAAATGTTGCAGAATCACATAGAAGGTTATCATGAGTTATCATCTAAAACCCAAATATACTTCTCATCTGCTGTTGCAAAATGAGATGCAGACTTCTACATCAAAGTAGATGATGATGTTCACGTAAATCTCGGTCAGTTTCCATAAACCATTCTCATGTCTTTCAAAGCATGTGTACAAAGAAAAGCTTGATTTAAATTCAGCTATTATTCCAGGAATGCTTGGTTCTACATTGGCTCGCCACAGATCAAAACCGCGAGTGTACATTGGTTGCATGAAGTCTGGACCTGTTCTAGCTCAAAAGTAAGCAACAAAGCCTGTCACAAAGATCATGTGTTCTTTTTACACTGATCATTGATTATTTTCTCGTGTGTGTAGAGGAGTCAAGTACCATGAACCCGAATACTGGAAGTTTGGTGAAGAAGGAAACAAGTACTTCAGACATGCCACTGGACAAATCTACGCCATCTCCAAAGACTTAGCAACTTATATCTCAGTGAACCGGTGAGCTCTCTCACCTCAAAGTCTTTACAGTCATCATCCCAAACATGTTACTCACTCACCTTCCACAATGTGTGTGTGATTCAGGCAACTACTTCACAAATACGCGAATGAAGATGTCTCCTTAGGATCTTGGTTCATTGGTCTAGATGTTGAACACATCGATGATAGAAGTCTCTGCTGCGGAACACCCTTAGGTAAATATAACACATCAACTAAGCCATTGAGATTCAAGAAGCAAACGTTTTAATGAGATATGTGTGTGTGTGTGTGTGTGTGTGTGTGGTGCAGATTGTGAGTGGAAGGGTCAAGCAGGAAACCCTTGCGCAGCATCCTTCGACTGGAGCTGCAGTGGAATCTGCAAATCAGTCGATAGAATGCTTGAAATACACCAACGTTGCGGTGAAGGCGAAGGAGCAATATGGCACACCAGTTTTTAAAACGCTCTTTTGGCCTAGTTTTAATGTATAGCTTCAGTTACTTTATTATGGATGATGATGATGATGATGATGATGATTAGTGTAGGTTATGATGATAATGATGATGTTCATGTTAAACATCATCATCTAAAGCTCCCCCAAGTTTTGCCTCCTTAATCAAAATCCTAAACTTTAAATTTGATAATGAATGATTCTTCTTGCAAAGTTCTGTTTGTTCATGTTTAGACGATATATTAGAGTAATTCAAAAACAATTTTTTTAATTATATATATAAATCAAGAAAACAGGAGTAATCATAAAACAGCAAAATAGAATGAATCAATCACAAACAATGATTCTTTTTTTGTCCAAAATTGTATTTACATTCGAAAATAAGAAGAAAAACAAAGACTCAAGAAGATCTGTTAATGGAATCAAGAACAAACAATGGTCTCGAAGCAATAAATCCCGTCGAGCTCCAAAGCACACCTCGGTTGCTTCGTCGCCAAGTTTGTAGCTTTTTCGTCTTTCTTCAGCGAAGAAGACGCGGTTTGACTGGCGGCGGAGGAAGAAGCAGAGTTGCGTTCTTCAGATGGGCTGCAGATGTAAGACGCAGCGGTGACTTTCTTTCCCATAATCTCTGCGCACATGGCGTCGAAGGCACTGAACATCGAATTCATCATCGCAGAGCAATTAGGAGAAAAATAAAGAGAGATAGATTTTGGAAGAATAAACTTTGGTGGGTTAATATGTTTATATAAAAGACGCGACGAAACTTGGCCGTGTTGGATAAGGAAAGCGAAGTTGAATTTTCCTTTTTTTGTAAGCGCGTGTTGACCCCCACGCGCGTCTACCTATTCTTTTTCTTAATTGGTTCTGCGTGATTTTTTTTTTATAACAACTGGTTCTGCGTGATATGTGTGGCAAATTTGACAAATACTACGACGACCTTTAGAAGTTTTTTTTTTTTGAACTGACCTTTAAAAGTTTTTAGGTATTTTTGATGAACCTAATTTATGAATCCAATTTAACTAATGGTAACCGTTGAATCTTATTATAGAAGGGAGCAGGTTTGTGTGTTTATGTTAATTATTACTATCATTCTTGTGTTTTGGGTTAGATACATGATACATTATACATCTGGTTCATGTAAACTATATTCTATCTACATATAGCTAGGACTTAATGTTTGTTTTGTTTGGTTCCATTTTGAAACTAATATTTGGCTCTTTTTGGTATTGATTAGGTCACTTGTTCCGCTAGGCAAAAACAAAACCAAAATTAGGTCATTTGTTTGGTTTGATGAAAGATTTCTTCTAAAATATATATATATACCGGTGGCGAAAGGCAAGGTCAGCTGCAACTTAGTTAGACCCAAATACAAAAGATAAATTAAACATGCTTTGGAAGACATTGACCGATCCGAGATCCTGTTAACTGAAAATAATTCAATATCTTGACATTTACAAAATCTTAAATCTTTTACCGGATCTTACGGTTGATTTTCTCATTGATGAGAGCTCGCGAACATGGAACTCCCTTGCTCTTCAGGAAATTATGGACCCGAGGATGTTAAAATTGTCGAGAGTATACCTCTAAGCAGGACACAAACAATTGATCGATGGTTGGCATTTTACAAAAAATAGAAAATATACGGTTAAATCAGGATATCAAGTGGAGAGAACTTACCCAGATAAAGAAAGAGTGGCAGTAGAATTTGGTCCCACGGTTACTGATCTTAAAGCCAATTGTTGGAAAGTGCATTGCCCACCGAAGATGAAGCATTTTCTATGGCAACTATTGTCGGGTTGTATAGCAGTTAAGAAAAATCTAAGGGCAAGGAGTATTCAAGGAGATATACGGTGTGACAGATGTGGAGCATCAGAGGAATCTATTAATCATGTTTTCTTTGAATGTCCACCGGCAGTCCAGGTCTGGGCTCTATCAACGATCCCAACGCANTCCAACGCATCCATATCACTTTTCAGGACAATCTTTGTTTGTGAACATGGATTATTTATTCTGGAGGATCAAGCCAACATTGGAGGATCATCATTTCGCATGGATATTGTGATATATATGGAAAGGACGAAATAACAAAGTATTTAGTAATTTGGATATGAATCCGAAAGACACTCTTCAAAGAGCTATGACTGAGTCTTTACATTGGACGGAAGCTCAACAGGAAATAGTTCAGACACATAATCAGGTTACTCACCTAGAGGATACTGTATTGCCGATTCGATCGGGACGTTGGTGTTTCACGGATGGATCATGGAAAG
>OVBX01005299.1:0-13303 GCA_900406325.1 Erucastrum elatum
GGCCTCTTTAGGTTTTGCTAAGCCTTATATTTGTCAAGTGACATAAAACGACTAATGTAAAATATTAAACAAACCCAAAAGTTGCATTCGACCAAAAAAATACAAAAGTTGCATATCTTTGTATAAGCCGCTTAAAATAACGTCAGGGTTCAAGAGGATGGTGCGTGATACCAGACCTGCTGCAACGAATCGCTGATTGGGACGGAGTGGGGCATTTTGAAAGCCTTATATGATTTTAATTAGCATCTCAACTTAATATTTTTTGATGAACCGGTATTTGTTTGGCTACGTTAATTCGATATTTGGCTACCTACGTTAAAGTCACATATTTCATCATATAAATCAGTTAGCAACGAGTAAACTAATGGTATATATGTTACAATATACGTCTTACCTAACTAAAAAGGAATAATTGCCTGAACATTATAACCAGCCAAACCCAAAATTGAATCTTTGAGCTGACAGGACCTAGGGATTAAGTAAGGGGGTCACCGGGGGAGGGGGGATATCGAAAAATAAATAGTTAAGGTTCAAATCAAACACCAAAACCTCTATTCTTTTAACCCGTAAAAAGTGTAATAAACTGTAATATATATTCCCTCCGTTTCAATATAGATGATGTTTTGGAAGAAGTATTTAGTTTCAATTTAGATGATGTTTTGAGTTTTAAGGTTAATTTTAACTTTATTGGAAACTAGTGGTTGGCCCGCCCTACGGGCGGGTGAGTTTACATTAAAACTATAACATAATTGACTATGCATCTAAATCGAAGGTATCGTAATGAATTTGAGCTTTGAATATTCAATTAGAAACCAAAAGGTCCAATATTAATAAATACGGTCGGAGATACGGTGGACGTCTAAGGTTGAACTTAGACTTTGATATTCAGAAGAAGAAAAAGAGGAGACTGTAAGAAGAATGTTCTCATAATTTGAGTCATGGATAAGGAATGAGAGATTCAGAAGAAGACGAATTGAAGATTACATGGAGATTGTTTTCAAAAATCAAGCAATGGGAGATTCGATTACAGCGATGATTTATGTTTTCGACGCCTCCATCTCTTATGGCGGTCTTGATGTCTCAGCAGCCATTTTATTTTCTGGGCTTCTTCTGGGTTTGGATCATTAAGCCTCATTTATATTAATTTTGTTACAGATGGCATCTTACTTTACAATATTTATGTTAGCATAAAAATAACATGTAGTTACAATATTTGTATTATGCATAAAAACATCATATAGATTTTAAGCTAAAGAGACAGAAAAACAATGTTCGGTGCTAAAGAGACAGAAAAATAATGTCTGGTATTTATTATAGATTGGGTTTATAAGTTTTATGTTGTGTGGTTGTTTTTCACAGCGTCATAGGTTGTAACAGTCAATATTGAATGCTCATTTTCTTGCTTAATTTTTTGTTGATGTTAGAAAGTGCATCTCCTTGGATTGGGTCAGAGTTTGCTCGATTTGTTGCGTTATTTTTGTTAGCTTACAGTCGATAATCCCTACTCGACTTGGTTTTCAAAATCTGGTTTTTGATCATCTGACTTCTATGTTCTCTTTTATAGTTTGAGGATGGCTCCACGGTTTGTTGATTTCGTTTCGTCGACTATATTCTGTAATCTTGTTGCAGTTTTCATCACTGCTCGAGTCTCTAGTGTTTCTCTATTTCGCCAAATTTGCGACTCAAGGTTTAGATAGTATTTTCTTTTGTGTATACTTTGTAGATTTATAATTTGCTTTCTAGTCTCAAGCTTGGGCTCTTATTTTTTGGTGGTTAACTTTCATTCTCCCTTTTTTAGGTTGTATGTTTTTTCCCCTGTTTTTTTTAGTATAAGTGTGCAAAGTTAGTTTCTTGGAATGTTGGTCTCTTCTACCTAGAATTCTATGGTTGTCCGTTGGTATGTATGCCTTTTTGTGCTTGTTTAGTTTATAGGTATTTTTACCTTTTAACTGGTGGTTGTGTTTCTGGTGTGTTAAGTATTTGTCTTCTTTTTTTGTGTCGATTTTTATCTTTTGTTGAATATTCTTGCTCTAACACGCTTTATTGGTTCTTTGTGTTGGTCTTTAATCGCGTTTATTTGTATTCGAGAGATGATTTGTCTCAGAGTTTATCTTTGTACTCTTTTACAATACCTCTTTGTTATGGCCAAAATATTCTATGATAAAGTGATATAAGTTAGCTTTTGTTCTTAATCTCGTTTCAGCTCTAAACTTTTAGTTAGTTAGTGTGTCTTTGGTATTTTGTTTTTTTCAATGATTGTAGAAATTTTATGTTTCGATTATGGGTTGTGTTCTATTTTATTTCTCTTAGTTTGGTTATTATTAAAATAAATCTATGATTTGTAAATAAAATAATATAAAATTGTAAAATTAATAAAATAATAAAAGTTTATGTTATTTTTAGTTTTGAATAAATTAAAAAATAAAAAATGTATTTATATTATTTTTTTTTTCATATGTATATGGTAATCAATAAAATGGATAATCAAACTTTAAAAATGGTTAGTATGAAAAAATTAGATATTGCACAATTAGAATGTTGTGAATCAAATTGTAGTAATATAAAATAAAAAGGATCTAAAATATAAAAATATGAAAAATAGGGACACATGTCAACAAATCTTCCTTCCACATGTCACATAAAGAGAGAAAAGTCTTCTTTATATATATAGACTGTTCAGCCAATTAGATTTTACAGTTTTTTTTATAATTGGTTAGTTGATTATAAAATTATATTTTTAAAATACTTTTCTAGAAAGATTCTAATTTTCTTAATCTTTGTGCATTAGGCTAAAACATCAAATTATTATAAAATAGAGGGAGTATTTTTTATATGTTTGTGTGTGGTTAACACTCTCTAGGAAATTGACATTACCAGACGTTTATTATATAATTTTCTCAGCTGCGATACTTGTTAAACTTTCAAGAACTTGGACACATACAAGAACGTACGCATTTGACCCAAAAAAAAAAAACAAGAACGTACGCACAAGTGTATTGGTACCGATGATGGACTGTGTATACGTACATGGTATATCTCACTTTTTCCGTATCAACACCCAAGTTCTTTTTATTATAATATTATGTAATCTAAGGTGTGTCGGAAATAGTAAACAACTAGAGAGCTTGAGGACAAACGAAAAATGCGTAATAGTATTCTTTTTTTTTGGTACAATAGAGTAATAATATTCTTCTCTCGCAGCTTTTAGTTCATACAAAAATGATTATAATGATAGATTTCAATCAGTACTTGGAAAAAATAAATCAGATACTAAAACAGAAATGAAAAAGAAAAATCAATTCCTATGCCAATTTGATGAACATTTTTCCCATCTATTGGTTTTATTAAAAGGGACTAAACCCAAAAAAAATAGAGTCCACATATATAAAATTATAAACAAAAAGCCAAACGCAAAAAGCACAAAAATTAAAAAAAAATAACTGAGTTTTAAGTCCAATCCACAAAACCAAAGGACACCCCATATCGCCACACATTTTGAAGAAGCGCACGGACACACACACATATTAAGACCTACGCTTCACAGAAAACACATGCGTCACTCTATCACTACATCGTCGTGACCAAACCGTTTAGACATCATTGGAGAAGACAAAACAACCTTCGAAAATACGCCGGAACTTACAAACACCACACCATTTTTCTGTCTGGACTCTTTGGAAAGGAGAGTGTCATTGAGACTATCCCGACATCTCATCCATAGCCACCGGAAACCACCAATAACGAATTTAAATCACCTTCATCTCTTTTTCTTTCATCGCTTGACACTCTTCAACAGAAAGTTTCAATCAGTCAGTGATGAGCTTTCATCCGCAGAACAAAGTCAGCTAGAGAAGAGAAGAGAGGCACATCCAAGAGAGACGATCTATCGCTAACCAAAGCCGGACGTCCAATACTGTAGAAGAAAGTACAGACGTCAGAGACAAAACTGGACGACCACCAAAAATAAGACTCGTCGCAAAAAACTGGAAAGACATCTAAAATTGCATCTCTCGAAATCCAAAGATCTGACCGATGTCGCGCTTAAAAGAGTCCACTGACGTCGGTCAAATTGTTTAGACACCAATGGAAATCTAAAAAAAAAGGTGAAACGAATTTAGAGAGAAAAAAAGTAATGTTTTAACTATAAGAGACTTCACCACATCAATTTGATGAACATATCATTTAGTTTTAAAGTCTTTTGGAATATGGGTTGATAAAAGCATCTGTAATCTAATTCCATTTTTTTTCTTTTTGAAATTGAGTAAAAGTGAATATGGAGTAACAAATGCTTTACCCCAACTTCATATCTTACTCCATTTTGAAGTTTATTCTATAAATAGAATAATCTATTTTTTGTTTGTTCATATCTTCATTATGAAGTAGAGTTGAAATACTTTTACTTCATTTCAACTTTTACTTCATTTTAAAGAAAAAAAACGAAGTTCTATATTGGAGATGCTTTAAGAAAAATAGTCTTTATGCATCCATTTATTACGTAATGTACCATTTTCATCTCATTTCTCACGCTACAGCAGCTGTTTAATTTATCTTTGTCTGTATACCATTAAGTTGCTAAGATGCAATTTCTGTTCTATTTGGCGAGCATACACCTGTGAATGTATGGTAAATATAAAGATTGGACAAAATATCAGTAAACCTTGGTCTGATTCATTATCTTTTATTTGAAATAAAATATTCGGATATCCTTAATTCTACTAAAAAAACAAATACTAATATGTGATATTCGTAAGAAACGAATCAAATCAAAAGTATAAATATTTTTGGAAATATATATTTGATCTGATCTGTATATATATATATATATATCTGCATATATATATTTAAAGAATTATATGTATACATTATATAAATTATATTGTATATAAGCTTATTAGTATTTATTTACTAAATTTATTAAATTATTTGTTAGAATTTTTAAAACAAAATAAATTTTATTTGTAATAAATTATTGTTATTTTATATTATTTTGGAATATTTATTATTTTAAAATTTATATTTATTTTTACAAATCGAATCACATATCCAGATCAGATAATTGATTATTTAGACCAAATAAATCGAAATTTATTTCTCTATTTTTACTTCTAAAATAGAAAAATTCTAAAATAGGGATAAATTTATCTAATGTATTCTTCTATTTTTTGCTTCTATAAAGGAATAATTTCAAACAATTCTATTTTAATTTTATAAGAAACACCTTTTTATTATAAAAGTTGACAACTAACTCTATTCACTTTTATTTTTTTAAAAAATCCATAAAATTAACAAAAGACTATTGTGTAAACAAAAATAATTTTATTTTTTCAAAAATATATTTTCTATAAAATAATTATTTATGTTAGATCAATAAAATGTTAAAATTTAAAGATTATATTGAAAATAAAAGAAAATATGATTCTATAAGTAGAACAAGAAATAACATTTCTCTATTATAGAGATTGAAATGAAAATGAAATAGAACTTTTTTGTCTATTATAACAAATAGGAGTGAAAATAACAATGAATTGGAGATGTTTTAAGCCGGATTTACACATATATGTTAAATTCAGTTAAAGATCATCAAAGAAAATATCACAACAAAATTAGTGGTACAGTCGAAAAGAGAAAAAAGAAACAAAAAAAAACTATATGAGAAACAAATGCGGTTAATACGAACTGACTAGAAAGTATAGAGCAAACGGTGCGCCATAGAAACGAAACAAAAGTTGAATGAATATATATAGACACAGATGCATTTGATATAGTTTTGTTGGTAAAAATGTATTTGATATTTTATAATTATCAAAATAGCATTTCAGTTTTCCATGGTCATCTTTATCTATAAATATAATTAAGTGGAAACCATATATTAATGTGCATTTTTACTGTCACCTTTATAATCATACTATAAGATTACATTAGTTTTCGATCCGCACAACCGTACATATGTTATTTTTTACTTTTTATACTTTACAGTTATGGTTATTTTTATATGTTTTGATTGTTTGTAAATTATATTTGTTGATGAAATGTGTTATTGATGTTTAAACAACTAAGTCTAAATAANAGTCTAAATAATTGTGTTATTAATACATATATGCTAATAAAGATAGAATTTCATAGTCTTGGGTTTGATTTTATATATATATATATATCTAATTTATTTTATATTTTAGTTAGTTATAACACTTGTAATATTTGATTAATTAGAAATCAGAGATCATAAAAGATAAAATATTATTAGGCAATATTCAAAACATTTTCTAAATATTGTGGTGCTAAAAATAAAAAAATGGCCTATTTTTTTTTTTTTAAATCGACGCCCAATATTGATGCGGTATAATATTCCTTTTTAATTGATATAGCTTAATATTGGAATATATTTTCCTTGATATTATCTTGATTGTTTTATAAAAATTGTTACAATCACAAAATTATAGGATTGTCGTACCATTATTATTTTCAAACCTTTGAACAATATTATTTGTGTTAAATTAATATACCCGTATTTGATATTTGATTATTTTGAATACATCCAACTTCATCCTCCCTAAATGTATGTGTTTCGCACCTCGAAAAAATCATATAATACAAAGAGCACGATCACTTAAATAAGGCTACCACAAATTTAAAGGAAGAATCAAAGATTAGTGACTCAAATACAAGTCGAGATGCTTACTATAAATAAAACACTGTTAGTAACATACAAAGATAAGTTTAATATATTGTTAGGATATAATTATATAAATCTAAAAATAATGTAACTATTTTTTTAGGGAAAGTCCAATTTTGAAAAAATAACAAATGAATCAAGATTGTGACTTTTGTTTTAAACGCAGATTTACTTTTTCATTTATTAAAAGAATTAATTTAAAAGCTAAATATTTGAGTTTAAGATGTGTTTTAATATCCGACCCATATGCATTGTTAAACCGGTGGACCAAGTACCTTGAATATAATTCAGTTCGGAATTAACGAAAAATTTGTTAACTAAAAACTTTATGGAACCTGATAAAAACCCAAAAATTCGCTATTAACCGTGATCTGAGAAAATATATGATCATATTTTTGTTTTTTTATTTAATTGTTCATATACTAAGTGCATGTTTATTTTTTTCATTTATGAAAAAATAAGTAACTTAAAAGCTATATTATAATAATATTTGAGTTTTAAGAAGTGTCTTAATATCCGACCCATATGCGTTGTTGAACCGGTAGACCAAGTACCTTGTATATAATCTGATTCGGATTTACAAAAAAAATTGTTAACTAAAAACTCTATAGAACCTGATAGAAATCCAAAAATTCGCTATTAACCCGCGGTCTGATAAAAATATTTGATGATATTTTTGTTTTTTGAGAAATTGTTCATATATTAAGCGCGTGTTTACCTTTTTATTTATTAAAAAATAAATAATTTATAAATTATCTTATAATAATATTTAAGATTTAAGAAGTGTTTTAATATCCGACCCAAATGCGTTGCTGAACAGGTAAACTAAGTACTTTGTATATAATCTGGTGCGGATTTAAACAAAAAAAAATTGTTAACTAAAAACTCTATAGAATCTGATAGAAATCTAAAAATTTGTTATTGACCCGTGATATGATAGAAAACAAAATATATGATGATATTTTTTGATTAAATTGTTCATATACTAAGCGCTGGTTTATTTTTTATTTATTAAAAATAATTAATTTAAAAGTTATTTATTATAATATTTGAATTTTAAGAAGTGTTTTAATACCTGATCCATATGCGTTGTTGAACAGGTAGACTAAATACCTTCCGGTTTGGATTAAGGAACATTCTTTAAATAAAAACACTATAAATCTTGATAGAAATCCAAAAATTCACTATTAACCATCGATCTAATAAAATACAAAAGTATGATGATATTTTTGTATTTTTGATTAAATTGTTCAAATGTAATTTTTAATATTATATAAACTTGTGAGTTTTTAAATTTTGCTAAAATTATTATTATATCATTCAGATAAAAATGATAATATACAAAAGCTTATTGATATGATACTATTATTTTTTTGTTATTAATAACCTATTATAATTTTGTATTTTTATTTTTACATTAATTGAATTTTATATTAATTTATAAATATATTTTAAATGCGTGTACTTCCCATATCATATTTATGTACAAATGACATACCTAAACCGACAAACATTAAGAGTATAATAGTTTCGTGCAGTCTAGGAAATCATAATATGTTGGTAACATTTTCGAAGTACTAAGTAAATCATGCATTATAAGAATCACGCGTCTTTATTTTTGAAGTCGTATAATTTTTTATGATGTAGCATTAAGCTTCATAGATTTATTAATACATATATAATGTGGCATAAATATTTGTTCTTGAGTTTGTGTCGATCATATAGATATTTTTTGCTAACAAGTTTGCGTCAACAAAGGAGAATAAAATAATGTATGTATTGAATAATTACTTGTTATTGTTATGCAATAGAAATAATTAATGGTGAATAGGAGATTTCTTTCGACTTACGGGAACAAGAATAGAAGTCATTGACACCGTGTGAACTTGTTTTCGAAAGTATTTTATTTTCGTGTCATGCTATTAAATATGAAAGAGTAGCAGCATTATTTATAGTTTATAGTTACAGAAATTTAAGGTAAGACAATATCCTATTAGTTAAATGAAAGAGTTCAAAACAACTTTCGTAAGTAGATTTATTTAGACTTCTTTGCTTGGAGATTATTCATATATCAAGGACGCAAAATATTATGATAGATCGCTTAGCACGTGGTGTGAGACAACAGTCGTCGTTTACTGTTCATATGGATACAAAGCAATTAGTTTGGTTTACAGAGTCTTCATGAATCTGTAAAGTTATCGACAAAAAAAAAGTAGATGTTACAATAGAATAATATTAGTCTAAGATATTAATAGCTGGTTGAAATTTATCTATATATTTGTCGCTAATTGATCCTAAACTTTCCGTAATTATAATTAAATCAATCTTTGCCCATTCAGTTGGTCTACCATGGTAGGAGGCGCCATGTGCATAGTTATAATACGCCATTATTATTATTTATATAACGTCCCAATTATATCCATTATTAATGTAATAGCGCCCACCGTCGATCTAAATTATTGAAGTGGTCGGTCCACTCATTCGATGTTCCACCTGTTCGTGACATTGATAATTCATATGTTAGTCATATCCCTTGAGGAGATCTAATAAATATTTATTGTTTTCTAACTAATACTCCCTCCGTTTCTTAATAAGTGTCATTGTAGAGGAAATTTTTCGTTGCAAAATAAGTGTCGTTTTATGTTTTCGATGCAGAATTTATTGATTTTATTCTGCAGATTATTTTTCTATTGGTTGAAATATGAGTAAGTGTATGGGTAATAGTGTTTTTATATGGAAAACATGCAAAATTAAATGATTTCTTAATCTGCGTAAAAAATGTCGGAATGACACTTATTCAGAATCAGAGGAAGTATTTGACATGTTAATGGTGGCGTCGACAAGTTTTGAATAAACTCACCTGGACCACTTACCTCGATACAGAAATCTATATCCAACTTATTCATTTGAGTCAGCAAAATAGTTGATGTAATTAAGCAAGTAATAAAAGTCGGACATCAAATTTGAAATGTTGCTCCTTCCATAGGATAACTTTCTTGTGATGTTTGGTTTTTAGTAAGAGTGATTTGTGTTAAAATAAAATAAAAATCGGAGATCAAATTTTCACTAGATGTAATATAATAAGCATTTATAAGGTAGAAAACTCGCACAACATCTAAGTATTTTTTTTTAATTCAAGAATTTCTGAGCTGATGTCCATTTTTTTTTGATACAGCAATAAAAATCGGTTGTTGAATTTCTTCAAAGCAGTTGTTTAGACTTAAACCTGATTGAACCTTTTATTTTACGAAAAATAAAATTTACTAGTAGAACGAGCAGCTTCGATATCTATAAATCAATTTACAGCAAATAAAAACTTATTCAGGAATCGAATTTTATATATGATAAAACTGATTCATGCTTTATGTTTCGGTATTAAGATATTATAAGTATTAATATTCTCATTAATAAATCATTTTGAGTAACATAATATAGTAACCAAAAAATAAACAAAAAGACAGAGAAATAATGTATACTTTTTTTATCAACAGAAATAATGTATACAAAGTCGGTAAAGTGATCGACGTCATGAGTTTTGTTGTATATGCATAGATTTATATGATATATATATATATATATATATTATAACTGAGCACGAACAGTTATAGATTCTTTTCTTCTTCCGACATTGTTGTGTTGTTATGAAGGAATATCAAGTGGGTATATACAAAAAGAGAGGGATGATAACAACAAGTCATGATTATGTTTGATTGATTAAATTTGAGCCAAATTAAACATAAAAATGCTTACAATCTTTTTATCATATTCTTTTCGGGGTCCATATGAATAAAAGGAAACGACAATTAAAGGCAAAAGCATCATGTTCTTGTCATTATGGCCGTCTTAAACAATTTAATAGTTTTAGGATAAACATTTAATATAGACACTTTTATAAACATTTTTAAAACATATTTCATTACATTTTTAAGTTGAACCAAAAAAATTATCCGGGAAAATTAGAAAATAGTGAAACATACAGATTATCTATTTAAAAAAAAAATTATATCAAAAACTTCCTTTGAAAGGGGATCGGGGATTTGTTTTATGCAGATTATCTTAGGTTTTGTGTTGTTGTATGTGA
Organism: Erucastrum elatum; assembly: GCA_900406325.1. Taxonomy (NCBI): domain Eukaryota; kingdom Viridiplantae; phylum Streptophyta; class Magnoliopsida; order Brassicales; family Brassicaceae; genus Erucastrum; species Erucastrum elatum. The sequence continues at coordinate 10,755 of OVBX01005299.1, forward strand.
ATAAGTTTGTAGTTAACCATGAGCTATTTATTATAACTTCACCAAGTATTTGGTTCTAAGAATTTAAAATGTACTTTTTTATCAACTTAAATAAACTACAACACTAATTTTTTTTTTGTAAATCCATTGACTCAAGACAACCACCCCTCTCACCATGGACCATGGTTAATTAAGAGCAGGAACTGCATCTCATGTCTGCTATCCTCCAGCTCCCTCAATTATATTTTTCTTAGTTTTATTATAACTAAACCAATGATACATTCTAAATAATAATAATAATAATAATCTTATTTTTCGAGACTGAAATAATAATGCTATATACTGCAACAATATCCCAATAGTGGAATGGCTAATTCGTGAGAAAATAATTATATACTTAAAACCAAAAAAGAATTGGCCACTATGCCTCACTTAATGTGTTGTGTATCGAATCCTTGTCATATGTTTGCGTTGCCTTTGTTCAACTTTGCAAAAAGAGGTCTAGAAAGAAGAAGCTGGTATCTCCAAGAACTTAGACTCACATTGACGATATAGACACAAGAAAAGATGATATCTTTTTTTCTTTTTTTTTTAAAGATGATATCTTCACGAACTCATATTCACAACGACAGTATTAAAATGACGAGAAATGAGAAGCACAACAAACAGAATAAGCCAACCAAAAGAATGTCAAGAATCCAACCATGTGTTCCAAAAACATTTAACTATGGGTTAAATGTAGTTTTTATGCTTCAAAAATATATGTTTGGAGTTTCCACACTATAGTTTTTTGTAATAATTATAAATAGATCATTTTGTAATAATATGATTCTTATGATGTTAAGCAAATACGAATTTTATAAACACACATGACATTAACAAAATGTTCATATGAACAGATTTTCCAACTCAAAAGGGTGAATATTATATTTAATAAACATATACATCATTTTTTGTAACTAAATGTTTCAAAATAGATGTTTATATTTGAGTCAGCAAACATCAAACATTAAACTAAATATTCACCTTTTGAGTCAGAAAATCAATTTAGTCCGTAGATAGAATTGTTTTTTTCATCAAATAGAATTGGTTTATATTGATGAGATATTAAAAAATATGAACTGCCTATTATTTGTTTGGGCTTCGACCTACTAATTATAAGAATAAAGCTCATATTATTGGGCTTTGAAGCTCTTATAGTCTCCGTCGTAAATAGCGCAGCGTCTTTTCTACTGGTCGCGACACAGCTACGCCACCAAATCGAACCAACACATCGCATCGTCAAGATTCCAGGTCTCCTTTCTATGCAGAATGTGCAAACAACCATCCATCTCTTCACTGTGTAATATGTGATGAGATTCATGTAGTTTGCTCTGTTCTCGTATCCTGAATCCAAAGTCTTGGTCTTTGGATGAGAGTGTAGTGAATTTGATTTACTGACGATCATGTGCTGTTTTAGATTAATCTCCATCAGAACTTAACACTAATTCTTCGTGCCACCTTATCTTTCAAGTTCTTCCTTGTATTACGTAAGGAATTGCTATTCACCTGTGGCAGAAAGTTTTAATTTGTCTGTTAGAATTCAATTTACTGTGGTAAGTATGTTGTGATGGTTTATAATTTATATACGTTTTGTGAGTGACATTATCTGTTTATTCAGATCCCTCACTTGAGGCCGACCGAGTACAAGAGGTCTAGATTATCAAGAAACAGGACTGTAAACCGTGCTTACCAGGGAAGGGTTTGTTTATTTGTTGGTTTTCTTGTTCAACAACTTAAAGACGTCTTTCTATATCTTCGAGAGTTTTGTAAAACTCAATGGTGTGTATGTTTTGGATTATGACAGGATCGTTGGCGCATTCCTTGTCCAAGAGCAAAAGATCGTGAAGAAAGTTTTGAAACTCCAAAAGGCTAAGGAGAAAGTAGCTCCCAAGGCTTGAGCGTTTTATGTTTTTCTTTTTCTCTGTTTTATTTTTTGGCTTTGAATTGATACATTGTTACGGTCCTTTTTGTGACATTTTTACACGGTGAACATGTTGAAAATAGTTCTTAAATTTTAAAAATAGAAACTAGAGAAGCGTGCTTTTTAGCATAGTAATACTCGTGTTAAATCCCTTTAAAAAGTGTGACTAAAAAAAAGAAACATACAGAAGCGATTAATCTGTTTCAACTCCTATTCATACCTTTATCACCTCTATAAAAATATTTTCTTTCTCGCATTTTATTAAAATAAAATGATTTTTTTAACTTAATATGAATTAGTTTTATCATTTTCATTTAGGTTGGTTTAGTTTATGTCATCTTCACTCAGTCAAGCTAAAGCATACACTGACTTGTTTAAACAGTCAAAAAAGCTAATTGAATTTTCCTTGCATTAGTGAAAGAGAAAGGCCTACAAGAGGAACAACCTGGCTTTAAAAAAAAAAACCAAGAAGGCAAAGACACGAAAAGCTATCCACATCCATCAAGTTGTGGAGAAACAAGCTGGCAGATCTCCATTAAAGGATGGCAAAGAGGAATAATAACTCTCCAACAATGTCATGTTATGTTTCACGTCTTGATAATTGTAA
>OVBX01005300.1:0-11913 GCA_900406325.1 Erucastrum elatum
AATACTGGACATTAATGTCAGCCTCTTCGACCTCAGGCATATGCCTAACCAAGTAGGAGTAATTCAACATATATTCCTCAAGTTTGAAATACTTCAAAGAAGGAGTCACTATCACATACTCCGCATCGAAAGGAGGCAACCCGTGACCTATCGGTAAGGTCAGCCTCTGCAAGGACGGACTAATAACAGCTACAGTCTTCATGTTATCCTGACCATTTCGTTCAATCATCAGCTCCTCAAGAACGGGGCAGTAGGATATAAGCAGACGAAAACAATCGTTGTTCAGGTACGTAACGCGTATGAGATGCAGAGTTTTCAATTTAGGGAGAGAGACGGTGCGAGGAACGTCCACGAGAATCGTGTCGCCGTTGAGTTTCAAAGTCACTAGCGACTCGCAGGTGTACAAGCTGCTCGGTAGTAACGAACAAGGTTCTCCGTACCAACAGTATCCACAGTCGATGTCTAGCTCGGCGATGCAGCGAGAAACAGTAGTTGCAACCCAACGAGTGATGTCCTCGGGTTGAAACGTTGCAAAGCATTTGAGGCGAAAGGTTTCTATGACCGGAGGTTTGAGTAGTGGCAGATTCTTGTTGATGAAATCCTTAACTGAAAGGCCTGATCCGTACTTGTAATCCACGAATTCGAATTTAGGCACCCACGTCCATAGAAACTCCCATCGTTTAGACAAAACGCTGGTGGAAACAGCGACTTTTGTCGGAACGAAGGTTAGTATCCTGACCAGTAACTCATCGGATAGTCCACTGATTCTGTCCATATACCTTTTTACAAAACGCCTAGAAAAGAGTTGAAATGTTGAAAATGACAAAACCCTAGAGAGAGAGAGAGAGAGAAAAAGCTAGAACCTAGAATAAGACAGAACTTCTGTCTTGTTGGGCAACCCTAAATCTCACAACCCTATATAACATCCTAGACAGAACCCTAAAAAATCTGTATTTTCACCACTGTATGAAGAAGACGAAGCTAACAATTGGAAAACATAGCGACACAGAGGAATGAAGCAAAACCCTAGAAAATAGCTTGAAATGTTGGGGAAGAAAATAACCTGTTAGGTTTAGTGAAGGCACGATCTCTTCTTGAATGAGAAGACAAAATCAGAAACAATCGGAGAACTGTGAAGGCATTTGTCGACACTGTATATCCATTTTCGCCTACTGACTGTGACTGTCTAGAGTTCAAAAAGAGGATGAGGAAGAAGAAGGGAGAAGAAAACTGTAATGGGCTTTGAGATGCAGAGCCCATTAATGTTACTTTAGTGGGCCTAAACCCAAAATTTAACAAGAACAACAAAACAAAACAAAATGGGCTAGGGTTTCGAGATGCTGCAGAGCTCTTCGGATTGACCAACGACGCTTGTCTCTGATAGTTATAGTTCTCTCGAAATGGCGATTTTCTCCAGAGATTACGATGACTCTCTGGACTCTGACGACGACAGACCGATTGCACTCACCAACCGCAGTTCGCGAAAGAGGCAACGTTCTCCGACTCCGACCGAACGCACTGGGACGCTGCTGGATCTGGATGTTACAGACTGTCCTATTTGCTTTCATCCTCTCACCATCCCCATCTTCCAGGTTACATTTTTCTCTGTTATAGTCTGTATAGTCATTTGCATTTCGGTACATGTAAACCGAGTATAGATTGATTTATTATTCTTCGGTTTAGTTGGTTTGGTTCATGTATATAAACAACATTTGTACATTCAGATTAATTAATATATTGTGCATACATTAAACTGTTTCTAACTCAATTCCACTTCTCCTGCCTCTCACAATGTCTATTATTTTTGATTGGCATATATAGTGTGATAATGGCCATATAATATGCTCTACCTGCTGCGAAAAGTTGAGCCAGAAGTGCGCAACATGCTCCTTACCAACTCTTTCTCGCAACAGAGCCATGGAGCGGGTTGTTGAACTCCTTAGAGTTCCATGTCCCAACGCTGGTTGTTCCAAGATCGTATCTTGTTCCGAAACATCAGCACACGTGAATCTTTGTCCTTTCACCCAACGTACTTGCCCCTTTAGAGGCTGCGACTTTACTTGCTCCTCAAAGGATCTATATAAACACGCCGTTGATGAACACAGCCTTGACGCACCTCGCTTTACTGACGTTCGTAGGTTCTTTTCCTCGCGCAAGTTTAAATGTGGAACGCCCGAGACTTTGTATCTTGCAACGGATAAGAGGATCATTCTCAAGGAACGGACTACAGGAGAAGGAGAAGGAGAAATTGTGGTTGTTGAGTGGTTCGACGTGCCAGACGGTCGGATCTTTTATGCATGCTGTATTGGACCAGGTACAGGGAAGTTCTCCTACCAACTGAAGATATCTTCAGTGCACGGTGATGAGTTGTTGTTTAACTCAAACCTCCAAAGAGTCCGTGAAGTGAGCAATGAACCACCACGTGCGCGTTTCATGTTGGCTCCTTCGTGTATGCTGCTCCCTTACAACGACTATTCTATATGCATCAAGCGGGAAACTAACTAGGATCATCAAGACGCTACTACTACTTCATCACTCGTCGTCAGCCACACTGATGCTATTAACTAATCTATGTTTGTACTGTAATCGCTATCTTATGTCTGATATTGATCTCTAAGTTTAGGTTGTGTAATATTGGGTTATCTTCTCCTCTAATGTGTGATATGGGTTTAAGTTCAAGTTGTGTGAATTAAGTTAAATTTTATCCGAAATCGTTACAACTGCTCTATGCACCAAACCAAATGAATATGTAATATAAGCTTCGGAGTTGAGACAAACGTGTCGTCTTCACATCGTTTTGGGTTTAGAAGCAGAGCGACTGAACATTTACGTTGCAACTTGCAAGATAATATTTCTCTATTTGGGTAACGTTGAAGTGTGCTGCGTGATAGATGAAAGACTTTTAGCGACACTTGTTTTTGAAGATAAAACTCACCAGATCCCTCTTTCTGGTCTTCCTTTGTACCCTTCAAACTCTAAAAGTTTCAAGACTCTCGAACAAACATTCTGGAGAAGAGCTCTGGTTATTGTTCCAGCTACCAGCTTCATACTACCTACCTTCCCGCCAAAAGCAACTTAGAGAGTCAGTAGTAGTTGTTGTGAGTTTGTGACCAGTTTTACATTCGTCAAGTCTGCATGCGACAAGTGGAGGAAAGGACCCCTCCAGTTTCACCTATCCGACATGGCCGAGCATGTCTCCGGTATTATTCCAGATATCTCTTACAGATTGTTAGTTCTGATACCTAAGTCCTCCCTTAGGGACTAGTTTGCAGGGAATTTACTTCCATCGGTTTTGTCTTGGGGTTATCTCTTCTTATACCCAGTGTTGTGTGTATCCACGATGAGTCTCAATTTATATCTTTCATAGCAAATAAATTTTCAGTGTATATTAAGAAGATTTTCCCTTACTTTCTTAAAATGGAGGGACACTTGAACCATTCAACCATCTCATCTCATCAATTAAACAAGAACCACACTACTTTGTAACTATTTATATTTTCAAATTTTTATTAGAGATAATGTCTTTAGAACCTCTAATATTGTGTCCATTAAAATGCTATAACATTTTTTTTGTTAAACAAAAGTATAACTTTTATACTGAAAACCGTTGGAGGTTAAACACTCATCGGATTTGAGAGAACCGACAACCATTTTCGTACGTTGTTTGATTTATTTAATATTTATAATGTCTTCTATTTGTTGACTTACGGGGAAGACGAATCCCGGAATAAAACAAAACAAGTCGTCATTCATGCACATGTATAAGAGTAGTATTGGCTGCTACTATTAAGCTAGCGATTGGCTGTGAAGTATTTTGAAGTACGTTTGAAGTATTTTATTTTTTGAAGTATTTTGTTACTGTAAATAGTAATGAAGAAAATGATTAACAGTTACACTTTAGTTTACGTCCTAAAATACCAAATCAACTCTCACTTGCAAAAAAAATACATGTATAAAACTCTAAGTCAGTGGCGAGGAAAAGTTCTCAGAAAAATCTCAGAGAAACAAAAGAGAAAATGAAGAAGAAGAAATTACAAACTCACGTTCACTATTTTCTTGGTTGAATCTTCTGTAACGTTTTCTGTATTTAAGTTGTTTCTTTGTTTAACATGACGAACTCCACTCATCTTCTGCCATTTTTTCACATTATTGGTTTTATCCTTTTCTTTGTAACTGATCAACAAAGATAACTCGGCAGCTCATGCTCTTTACTCTTGACACTACTTTACCCTCTTTGCACTTTACGCTAAAAAATTATTTATTTAATCATCTTTGACGTTTTGGGCTTTAGATGCACCAACAAACTCGAGCAGGAGGAGGAAAATACAAAGGGCTCTCTCTCTTTACATTGATAGAAACAAGATGTCAATGGTTGATCCACATTTACGCATCCTTTATGAAGGCTCATTCATTTTTTTTGACAATGCTGTGAAAGCAAACGTTATCAATTTGCTCATTACTAGCCATACAGAACTCGGATGTCCTTCTAGGACTGGCTAGAATCAGCTGCAAAGACGAGATGATCTCCATCTCTTATAACATCTACATCATCAATCTCTGCCATGTTCTGATCTTTGCTCATAACCTTGGCAGCAACAATACCAAACTTGCTGGAACCCAATTCTAGCAACTCCTTGAAACTCCCCGGAAGCAGTACCAGCTTCCCTGCTACCTCATCTTTCCCCTTACAACTAATCGTCACCCTTACCGCGTTTACGGCTCTGCTTTCATCCACCGTGGCTAGCCCGTTCTTCTGCACGTTTTGACTAGCTAATATCCCAAACAACGAGTTGTCGAAGTTGTTAGTCTTCCGTCTTGGCCTCGTCTCCGTGATCCTAAAAGACACCTCTCTTGATGGAGGGCGGATGTTAGGTTCACTAGTGCCTCTTCCTAGGAACCGTCTCGCGGTTTTGAGTATAGGAACCGAGGTACTTGACTCAATATGGGGCCTCTCGTGTCTTTTTTCTCGGAACAGTGCTTTAATCTCCTCATGCCCTTGTTGCTCGGCGAGATCCTTGGCCGTCCATTGATGCATATCTTGTTTATTAACGTCCGCACCTTGCTCGAGGAGATACTTTACCATTTCAATATTCCCTTCGCATACAGCAGCATGGAGTGCAGAGGTGCCCGTGGCTCTTGGACGGGTAACATCTCCACCATGGCGAACTATTTCTTTTAGTAGCTTCAAGTTGCCCTGTTCAGCCGCCGTGCATGCAAAATGACCCACATCCCCTGCCTCTATGGTAGCACCATGTTCCAACAATACTTTTACAACTTTCTCATGCCCTTCCACCATTGCTTCCCATAGTGGTATGTTCCCTTCCGCGTCTGCATTTACATTATATGGTAAAAGCAGCTCGTCAGATACCTAAAATCAAAGCAGAAGCATCTGAACTGAGGAATGTTTTTTTAGCAAGTACCTCTACAGTTAGGGTCTGCATGGTACTCCAACAAATGAAGGACACAGTTGAGACTTCCTTTTGATGCTGCTATATGCTGTTTCAAGACAAGAAAAAGGAAATAATCTAAATTATAGACTCTAGAAAGCTTATAGATGGGAAATAATACAAGTCATGAAGTTCACTGACCAGAGGCGTTCTGCCATTGTTATCAGATTCATTCGGATCTTGTCCTCTCTTTAGTAACTGAAGTATAAGCAAATCATCTTCTCTCATAGCAGCGAAGCCTAAGTTGATAGGAAGATCCAGTTTACCCTTTGCAAGCATGTTTTCTGTTTCCAGTAGAACACTCGCCATTACCGGATCATTCATCTCTTTTAAATGCTGCTCTCAAAGTTAGAGAGTTAAAACCAGTAAACAGTTGCGCAAATTTCAAGTATACTCAACACTTATAAAAGATATGTTTGCTCTTACCTGAAGTAGGTTATTCATGATTATGGTACCATCTCCAACATTAGCCTGAATGATATTCAAGAACGTTGTACGGTTCATACGCAATAGTTGGCACAACCGTTTTGTTCTCACAGTAAAGAGTTGTGGTTTGTAACACAACACACCTATCTCCCCTATAATATCTCCTGCTCTAACCTCTTTCACAGCCTGAAATTCTCCACAAACCATTTTTTATGAATGCTTAACTCCATGATCTTACATGTTCAGATAAAAGCAGAAAAAAACATAAAATGCTGACTTACATTTTCCGTTCCACTTTCCTGAACAACCAATTGGTCCTGTACCATAACAAAAGTGTGCAAAGAGGTAAAATCATCTTGCATTCTTATAATATATTTCTATTCAGTAACACCGTACAGAGTTTTGTAAGAGATTTATTACCGCAGTACCGTTCACAAGGATGTAGNTCCTGTACCATAACAAAAGTGTGCAAAGAGGTAAAATCATCTTGCATTCTTATAATATATTTAATATATTTCTATTCAGTAACACCGTAAAGAGTTTTGTAAGAGATTTATTACCGCAGTCCCGTTCACAAGGATGTAAAAGTCTGTTGGCGCTTCGTTCTGCAAGATTACATCTTCTTTTGGTGGGAAGTACTCTGCTTTCATTTCTGAGACCTATAGGTGAAGAACGAAACGAATGAATTAATATTGTTAATGGGATAGGAGTATGCTTTTTAAATAGTTTACCAGCTGGAAAAGCAAGTCATTGGATACTCCGCGAAAGAGGTAGACTTTATCCATAAGGGAGTAGAAAAGGAAGTGTGATATGCTCGATCTAATTGCTTTTGGGAGTGCATCAAGAGTCTCTTGCTGTTGCAGCCCCTCCGAGTCTGTCCGATACTTCAAACATAAATGTGCAAGCATCTGATCTTGCAAACGAGGTGGTAAATGGTTCCTACGAGCGAAGTTTGAAGCAGCTTGTATTGTATCTCTCTAGACAAAGGAGAACCAAGTTTGTAATTGTCATAATAGCCTTGTGTAATTAATACATATAGTTAGGTGATGAAAATGATAACTTACAAAGTTTCTTGTCCGACTTGTTCCATGGACTACCAGATTGGTCATGTTACCAATCAAGTAGGCTGTTAATCCGAGGTTGAAGAGCATATAGAAAATATCAAATATCATCTCCTTGGTGTTTACCGGGTGCAAATCACCGNAAGTCATTGGATACTCCGCGAAAGAGGTAGACTTTATCCATAAGGGAGTAGAAAAGGAAGTGCGATATGCTCGATCTAATTGCTTTTGGGAGTGCATCAAGAGTTTCTTGCTGTTGCAGCCCCTCAGAGTCTGTCCGATACTTCAAACATAAATGTGCAAGCATCTGATCTTGCAAACGAGGTGGTAAATGGTTCCTACGAGCGAAGTTCGAAGCAGCTTGTATTGTATCTCTCTGCACAAAAGGAGAACCAAGTTTGTAATTGTCATAATAGCCTTGTGTAATTTATACATATAGTTAGGTGATGAAAATGATAACTTACAAAGTTTCTTGTCCGGCTTGTTCCATGGACTACCAAATTGGTCATGTTACCAATCAAGTATGCTGTTAACCCGAGGTTGAAGAGCATATAGAAAATGTCAAATATCATCTCCTTGGTGTTCACCGGATGCAAATCACCGTAACCAACAGTGGTGAGAGTAGTGATGGACCAGTACATGGAAGTCACGTATCGCATCCACAAGCTTTCCTCTGCGAACTTTGCGTTACCTGCTCCAATCCAAGTCTTTGCTGGGTCATGGTGCCGTGCGGCGATGAGGTAATAGAAACATGCAGCACAGTGAACTGCAAAAATCGTGACCTGCAAGATCCTCAAGCTAATGAGTTACTATATTGAGAGTAGTGTAGTTTACGTACAGAAAACATTTATATGTTTTGCTGNATGGAAGTCACGTATCGCATCCACAAGCTTTCCTCTGCGAACTTTGCGTTACCTGCTCCAATCCAAGTCTTTGCTGGGTCATGGTGCCGAGCGGCGATGAGATAATAGAAACATGCAGCACAGTGAACTGCAAAAATCGTGACCTGCAAGATCCTCAAGCTAATGAGTTACTATACTGAGAGTAGTGTAGTTTACGTAAAGAAAACATTTATATGTTTTGATNAGTGTAGTTTACGTACAGAAAACATTTATATGTTTTGCTGGGATCTTACACAAACGAGTTTTGCGCATCGGACCCAGAAATAGTTGAAGTTGCGATCTTTTTCAAGCCTGTTCAAACACAATGTCAATACTATGAGAATATAAGGAAATAATAAAATATTATTGATATATTTACCTGGCAAACAGGGCACCGACTCTACGAATACGCCATAGCCTAAGCATGTTAAATAATCCGTAAGACTGGGATGAGATTTTCATAGCCACTTCTGAGGGCATGGTTGATATGACGTCGAGGACAAACCAAGAACGCAAGTACTTGAAGGCAATCAATTTACGATCATCAACAAGTAGGTAAGTTGATTTATCGAGGTAACCCACAAAGAAAGTCATGATGATATCGATCGCAAAGAATCCGTTCACAATGTTATCGGTGTAAGAGAGTGGTGGCCTTGGCTTTCTCAAGAACCCAAACTCAAAAGGGGAAACCCATGCAGTGTAAACCACGAGAACCACTAGGAAAGCCTCCCATATCCTGCATTCAACACGTCCGTTTTCAGTCTCTAATCAATAATCATCATTCCATCGTTTTTTTTGTTATTGCTTGTATCCTGAAAGTGTTGTTGTTTGATGCTGCTATGATACACGAAATAAAAGTATATTCCTACTTTTTTATTACTCCTTCCATATCATGTTTAATCCTTGGGACGTTCTCGCAATTGTAGATAAAATTTAATGAGTTTGAAATAAATGACCAGTCATAAGATGCTACATCTTTTTCTTATTGATTGAATTGATTATATTTAATATTATTTTATATGATCAAGATGAACTACATAAGATTTTGTATTTTCATATTTTTTGTGTAAAAATTTTAAATATCACTTAAGTTGTCGTTATAGAGCGAAAATTTTGTTTCAAAGTGAGTGTCGTTTTATAATTTTAATATATAATTAATTGATTTTTATAGCAAACTATTTTTTTATTGGGTAAAATATGGTTGGGTGTATTGATAGTGATATGTTTATATAGTAAATATACAAAATTAAACATTTCACTAATTTAGTATCGAAATTTACGTCAATAATTAAAATGAAACGGGGATCGAAATTTACGTCAGTAATTAAAATGAAACGGGGAGAGTGCCTTAATATGATAAGATTTCATCAAAGCACTGAATTCTGCGCATTCACTATATCATTTATTATTTTCCCCACATTCACGTGTTCCTTTAGAACATCATTATCCCCGTCCCTTAGTTAAAGTCTCTTAAGTGTAAAGTCTCTTAATTTTAACTAAAAACGTTAAGGGACGTTCCTTAAATAAATGATTTATGGAACATCCCTTAGCGTTTTTAGTTAAAAATTAAGAGATTTTACGCTAAGGGACGCTACTTAAGGGATGGAGATAATGATGCTCTTACATGTTATGGTCAAAAGCGAAGGGGCTTTAGGCCACATTAGCCAACCAACAAATGTGATAAAGAACGCTTTGAATTTTCCACATTTGCCTTCGCATTTATAAGATCTTATTTGTTGACTTTTAAATGAGAACGATAGTTGAATAAAAGAAGCTATTTCTGGTAAATCTTTTTTTTTGGTCACTGTTATTGCCTGGTAAATCAAAATAACAAAGAAATGCGTATACTATAATCTCTTTTCTAAGAGATGCAGTAAAATTAACAAAGAGAATAATCCAGTGACAACAAAAGATTCCAAAAGCCGAGCAATTTGACAAAAAGGGTTAAGCATATAGATAGATAGATATATTTGGACATAAAGTAGACATCTATACAACTTATTATAATTTACGAAAAAAGTAAAATATTATTGTGCTATTTCAGTTAGAAATCTTTCAAATATATTTATTTGTAATCAATTGGTTACGGAGCATTAAGAATAGTTACCCTTGATAGAATTTAGGGTAAAATAGTTATATAGCCAAGCTTTAGAATAAAGCTTATATATATCGTATTTAACAAATTAACAGTATAATCCGTATTTTGAGAAGAAAATACATGTATATTATTACACATCATCTCTTTTATTGTGTATACTATTTTTATGTTTACATCACATATTTTTGGTTCATTTACCATAAACTCTATAATATTTACTTGAAACTATTAAATAGCATGGTTTAGTTTTTTACCATAGCTAATATGATATAAATGTAACTTTACAAATCATATAAATGTATAAAATTAATTACGTGTCATTCTATTTAATATATTAATATGTAGAATAGATGGTGGTTTCAAATTTTTTTAAAAAAAAAAATATAGAAGAACGGAATTTATGTCAAAATACAATGAATTTCTTACTTTGTCATTAAATGTTAATGTATCTACAAAAATAGTTTAAAAAGTTTAAAACATGTTAGATACAGAAAAAAAATCTAAAATTTGCAAAATGAAATTACAGATTTAAATTATCATATTTTAAGAGATGGAAGTAATTAAAATGAAGANAAATGAAGGGAAATGAATTTAATAATAGAGATATATTTAAAAACAAAATAAATATATAAAAGAAGTAAAAATTATTTCAAATGCTCAATCGTATATCACCAAATATTAATATACTAGGATAAGATCCGCGCCTTGCGCGGGATGAAGTTATTATTTTTATTATGTTATGGATAATGNATACTATATAGTACACACTATATTCTAACCACCCCACTATTATGATTATCTTATTAATTATAGCTCTAGTGTGGTTGTATTGTTGTTATCTTAATACTAAATTTGTTTTGTATTGTTATTATATAGTTTCTTTGGCCGGCCGTCCAAAAAGAGTATTACGTGGGTGTATGATTACTCTTCTTAATTTATATTACTTTTATTCCCATCTAATCTAATTATTAAAAAATACGATTCCAACAAAAAAATATTGTTCTCAGGGAAGAAAATTGAACTTTGGTATATCCGATCCTCGGAAATCAATTAATAAGAAGAATCAAGTTAACTGTACTTATGAAGAACAAACATGTAGTGGCAAAAAGACAGAGAGACCTGTAGTTATGATCGTAAGGAGACACGACGAATCTCTTAAGCTTAATTCGTCGGTTGCTTCTAGCTCCAAGTGATGGTAAGATCCCAGTAGAAAGACTGAAATGACTACTCTCTCTCGAAAGCTGTTCGATCTCATCTATATCGTGTCTCGCTCTACTCCTGAGACTCCCCATGCTTTTCCTTCTTCTTCACCGATCTCTCTCTCTCTTTACCGATCTTCTCTCTCTCTCAGGACTGTTCTTTTCTCTTCACGACTGTTCTTTTCTCTACGGGTTCCTGTGTAAGGGGCAGAGTACGTGTTAATATTGGGTGTGCCATCTCTGACCTTGGCTCCTTGATTTTCAAGAAAATATGCCTGCTTTCTGTATCAATAGGACCCACCACCACGTCTAGCATTAATTGTTGTTTTCTCTAATCGTAAATAAATTAAATAGAATATCCCTTTGCCTAGTAGTAGTAAAAGCTGTACTACGATATTAAAAACATTTGAGAAAAAAAAAGAGATAATAAAAATAATAATGGCCAAGCGGGAAGAGTTGACTCAAACGATATTGTAATAAGTTCAGCTGGACAGGTTGAGATCAGCTCTTATTGCTTCTCCACGATCAAAATCTTTCAACCGACTGCAACTGTTCTTAATTAGGTACACCTTCCAAATAAGTATCTACCATTTATAGACATGCACACCATCCCTTTTGGGCAAGACAAACTAAAATGATCGACAAGAATCTTAGAAACCTGATAACATCTCTTCGTCAGGTGAAGCGACATGACTTATCTTGTGGTTTGGCACACGCTCAAACATAAACTAAAAGCGTTGGAGATACATGAGCTAACAGAAGAAGAAACTGGCATGCTCTGTTTTGGGGGGGGGGGGGGGG
>OVBX01005301.1:0-12240 GCA_900406325.1 Erucastrum elatum
CCATGTTTTGTAAATACCTTGAAAATGTTAATGAAAAGTCCTGTTTTGCAAATATTTTTTATAACTTTCGGTAATTCGGCTGAAATTTCAAGGGCATGTTCACAAAGTGTCAGCTACTTTAATAGTATAGATTTCATTTTTTTTGTCAAGTCAAGACAATAGTTTCAAGACTCAACATCCTCCACTTTATTTTTTAACACCTAATGTCGTATCTCTTTATTCTACTTCATCATTTACCACATTCAACTTTTATACAATACAATTATTTTGTTGAATAAAATTCAAAACTTTATTTTATTAATTAATAATTATTTTTTATATCCAAATTAAATAAATCTAACATTTATTTATAGATAATTTAAAATAGTAAATTTTTGTTTAAGAAATAAAATTAAATAATTTCATATATAACAAGATTATTAGTTTTTTTAAGTAACTAAGAAGATAACAAAATATCAAAAAAAAAGTGACATGTATCATCTACAGGTTTTACTTTATTCTTATTCAACTACTTGAATTTTTTTTCAACATCAACTAACCTACATCATCAAATTTTATTTTTTTCAATATTTTCATTGCAGTGATTCAACAGTTGAATCTTTAATTCAACATCTCTATTGTAGACAATAAGTATATTTTATATATCCCAAAATCAGAATTTGAATATCATGTGATGTATCGTGTCTAACAAGATTAATCATCTTTCAACCATATTCTTCCTAGAGTTTACGTTTTTTATATGAACCATATATAAACTCACTCATTAATTTCAAGGTTTCTCCTACTTCCGATTTTTTGGATAATCAAAATTTTGACCATGAAAACGTACTAATTTTAACCACTAATTATGGCTGTAACTATAAAATATTCTCCAAATAATCATGCGTGGGAGGACGTTCGAATAATGCCATTCTTCTTTTGCAGGGGAACTGAGTTCTGAAAATGACTTTTATATATAGTAGTACCCTATTAGATAAAGAAACTTTGTTGCAAATGATATTATAACATAAATTTTTACTAATGCATTGATTCTTCAGGATAATTAAAGAGGTTGTGAGATTCGCAAAAGAATACACGTTAGCCTTCATGATTTACAGTATAAAATTAGAATTGATGATTAAGATTTAAGATTAGTGTCGTCTGTAACAATCATTATTAGAAACTTCTGGGAGAAGAACCTCGAATATTAATCTAAATAGAAGTGATTGATAAAGACTCCTTTTTTGGTTGTGTGTTCGTGTCTTATTGCCTTACCATGTATCTTGGTTGGCGCGAATTAAAAAAAAGTTGCAATGCACTTTTTTTTAATTAATTTGGGATATTGCAGATCTGTAGAAAAATTCAGACTTATCACCAAAAAAAAACAGCCTACGAATAAAATTTTCTCTTGAAATATTTAAATAAAATCTAAATAGTGAATTTATGTATTTTTTTTGGTCATAAGGCTTATGATTAATCAAACTGAATCACACATCGTTCAATAAACAAAAGGAAGCTAAAGCGTTATTCGCTAACCCATAAGACATAAAATTTGCCGCACGAGGAATTAAAACAAAAGATAAAGTTGAGAAGAGAAGAATGAGGTGACTGATATCGCATAACAGTCCTGCTATCTCGTTCAGAACGTTCTCTGATCGCATGGCAGAAATAAGAACACTTGAGTCCGACATGATTTGGAGGCGTGAGATGCCCTCCACTGATGCTATTTGCAACGCTTCCCGAATGGCCAGAGCTTCAGCAACTAGAGCAGAGCCGACATAACCTCGAGAGGCTGCACCTTTGATCTCCAGATGGCTCTCTTTGTCCTGTAAATACCAACCAAAACCAGCACAATTAAAAACAGCATCACGTCCCATCCACCGAACAGGTCGGAATATGAGACATTGCAGTTCCTATTGCTCTCCTCGGTGGGAGTACAATTTTTTCAGGCTTTTTTTTTGCCAGTTCCCATTCTTTTGCATCTCTGAATGTTTTTGAGAGTGTTTCTTCAACTGTATATAGTTTATCTTCAAAGAGTCTCTTGTTCCTTGCTGTCCAAAGGTTACAAAGAATCCAGGGGGACAGGGGAGAACAGGTTAGACCCGAGGGGGGGAAGATTCACTAAGTTTGGCGTTAACACCAAGAGCTGTTGGAGTGATTCCGTGGGGGAGGGTTTGCACTTGGGGACGAGCTAGGACAGGAGCAAGAGCCCAAGTCTCTGAATTAGAAGGTCAGCCACCGGTAGGACATTATTGAGAGCTCGCCATATGAAATGCTGAATTTTGTTTGGAGTATCGAGCTTTCACACATGTTTCATCCAATCAAAGCCATGGTTGTTTGGCCGCTGTTCATGAAGATTTGACATTTTATACCCAGATTTGGTGGTATAGATTCCCTTGCTGTCTCCTAGCCAAACAAGCTTGTCTGGTGGCTTAAGCGAGCTCGGGATCAACTATCTGATAATGTCCTCATACTGAGGGAGATGAAGTCGTATGAGTGGCAGGTTCCAGTCATTCGATTCTGGGAGGAGCAGATCTTGCACTGTGAGGTGGTGGTTCTCCCACGTTGGAGGTCCTATAGGGGTCATTGGTTTGGATGTGGAGAGCCAAGGGTCTGTCCAAACCTTTATCCTAGCTCTATCTCCAACTAGGAAGCCCAATCCTTTTTCAAAGACTGATTTTCCTGCCATTATTCATGTCCACCCGTGAGACGATGCTTGCTTTGGGGTACTCTCCATGAAGGAGCATTCTCAAAAATACTTGCCTTTTAAAACTCTAGAAAGCAAAGCATCCAGGTTGTTTAGAATACGCCAGCCCAATTTTTCTAGAAGAGAATCATTAAAAGATTCCAAGTCTTTCAAGCCTATACCTCCTACACACTTAGGAGTCACCATCCTCTCCCACGAGACCCACACCATTTTCCTCTTATCTGGAGCACTGTCCCACCAGAACCTCGTGAGGATAGACTGGATGCGCTTACAAATGGATTTCAGAATTTTGAAACTTGACATGGAGTAATTTGGGAGGGCAGAGAGGACCGTTTGGAGCATCACATGCTTCCCTGCCCCCAATAAGAATTTGTAGGCCAGGACTGGGCCGTTTGACGGATCTTGTCCACCAGACCTGTGAAAACGTCTCGCTTCTTCCTGCCAAAGGTCTCGGGGAGACCTAAGTATTTTCCCATTCCCCCTTCTTTATCAATACCAATGGTGAGCTTCACTCTACTCATAATCGACTCCGGAGTTCTCGACGAGAATGAGACAATCGATTTGTCAAGACTAATGAACTGGCCCGAGCAGTTTTCATACTTCTTTAAGATCCTCAAGAGTGAGGTACAACTCTTATCTGTTGTGCTGCTGAAAAAAATTGTGTCATCCGCAAATGAAAGGGTTCTTACGGGACACTTGCAGCCCTTTGAACTTTCTCCGTTGTTGCTCTTGAAGACATAGTCCCGTTAGCACCTCAGCACACAAGATGAATAAGTAAGGGGATAACGGGTCTCCTTGCCGGAGGCCACGTTTTGGAAGCACTTGACCGTGAGGAATTCCATTAACTAGATACGAGTAAGAGACAGTGGTTACGCATTCCATAACCCAATTGACCCACATTGGATCGAACCCTACTGTCTGAAGAACTTATTTTAAAAAGGCCCACTCAATCCGGTCGTATACCTTGCTCATGTCGGTCTTAACCACCATCGAGCATCTTTTGGTTGCCTCAGAGACTTTCAAGTAATGCAGATTTTCGTGGGTGATAAGAATATTTTTTTGGATAGCTCGTCCTGAGACAAAAGCTGATTGGTGTTGGGAGATAATACCATTCAGGGAACTCTTGAGACGTTTTGTGAGAATTTTGGCTATAATCTTGTATCGCACGTTACAGAGAGCAATAGGTATAAATTCTGAGGGGCTTTTCGGACCTGAGACCTTTGGGAGGAGACAAATATGAGTCTCATTGATTTGATCGTCCATTTTACCAGAATCAAAAAAATTCCGGACATCCCGGCAAATATCATCTCCTATTACTCCCCAGAATGATTGGTAGAAATCTGCCGAAAACCCATCCGGTCCTGGTGCTTTATCTGCATTGATATCCAGTACAGCAGCATGAATTTATGTATCAAGTGGGATGGAGATAAGAGCTTGATTAGTCTCTAAGGAGATGCGTGGTGAGAGTGCTTCTTCAACCGCTGTTAGGTCCAAAGCTCCATTTGACGCGAAAAGCTTTTCATAGTAGCTTGCAAACACAGTCCCTATTTCTGCTTCCTCATGATACGGCACTCCCGCAAATAGTGGTTAGGCGGTTAAAAGACCTTCTCCCTTTTGTAACCGCATGGAAGTACGCGCTGTTCCGATCTCCTCCTTGCAACCATAAAACACGACTTCTTTGCCGCCAGAACAGCTCCTCTGCCTTATAAGCTTTGCTGAGTGCCAGGGAGAGGTCTTTAAAGAGCTCCAGCGAAGGTTCCCCCGAAGTCAGGTTTTCTTCAAGCTTTTTTTGGAGCTCTCCGATCGCCTTTGCACTATTTTCTTTGCTGACCCTGAACCATTTGATAATCTCATTGCGGCAACGCTTGATCTTATCATCTACTAGTTCAGGCACCTCTTTCTTCCACGCTTCTTCGATAATTTTATACACTTCTGGCATATCTTTAATGCCTCTGTCATATCTGAATAGGCGCCTTTTCTTTGGTCTCGAGGAGTCTAGATAAGTAACCAGGGGGCGATGATCGGATCCCTCAAAGCGGAGGTAATCACACCTACCAGCAGGAAACAAGTCCGTCCAAGCACAATTTGCAAGGGATTTGTCTAAACGAGCTCTGACTAGGTGGGTGCATCTCTGACCTCTCCAACATAATGAGTTTCCAATGTGTTTAACATCCCACAATCCATTTTGGGACACAAAACTTCGGAATGGGATAAAAGAATCCTCACATCTTTCCGAGTCTCCCACTTTTTCCACATTATCCAAAATATCAATGAAATCTCCCGACAGAAGCCAGGCTGTGTCTCTATTGTTACCAAGAGTAGATATTGAATCCCAAAACGCCGCTATATGCTCTTGCTGAGGCATCCCATAGATAAAAGTAATATGGAAGTCTGAATTTTTTACCTTCAGCTTAGTGTCAATGTAGTGCGGTGAAGCATCGAGAATGTTGAGAGACACATCCCCTTTCCAAAACAGCGCCAAACCTCCGCTGAGGCCTATCGGTGGGACAGTGAGATGGTGTTCATAGTCTAGAAACTTGAGCTCTGAAAATACAAAATCATCTTGATTTTTAGTCTCTATAAGAAAGACTATATCCGGGTTTAGAGACTTCTTAATCTCCAGGATCTTTGGAACTGTCAATTCACCTCCTATTCCTTGACAGTTTCAACAGACAAGCGCTAAAAAATCGGGTTTCACGAGGCCCGAAAATCCCATCGTTTCCTTGTCGCAGGGACATGAACAAGCGTTAAGGAATCAGGTTTCTATATTGCCACATGATGAATTGTAATGGAATGCCTTCCGGATTAGGTTGTTTTGCAACCAAAAGCTCGTCAAACCAATAATAGGGGACGTTTTAGTGTCTTCGGGGTGCTTTAATTTCCACGAGAAACAGGGGTCGTTTTAGTGTAGTAAAGCTTTTAAATTTAATTGTCATCGAACTAATACAATTACTTTGGGCGTGGGTAATAGTTTTAGAGGGTTATTTTTAGATTAGCCCAAACTTAATTAATGTAATTATGTCCAGGAATAATTCATACTAACTAACTAGAGATAAAGAATTGGTGTATAACGGTCCTACTTCTACTTGAGTAGTGTACGCATAATGGAGAGCTACAAGGAGGTGACTATTAATGCCTAAAATTCACATTTTATCAAAACAATGTTGGATAGCTTTGAACTATTATACCAGCAGAGTACTGGTTGATTACTTTTAGTTGTTTTTTTACTTACTTCTAATTCTTAAACATAATTATCACTATTGCAGAACGACATGAGAATGATTGATGGCTACCTACAAATATAATTAACGTTAATATTGTCCTATATAGTATTTTAAAATGCATCTCATGTCATGCGTAATTGTTGGATACATGAATTTGGATTTTATGGGAAGAGAGGAGAGGGGAAGTATAAAACGTAAGTGAAAATATACATACAGATACAGTATTTTCTTGCAACTTGGTTGAAAAACAAGTTTGAAAAATTAAAGTTGTAAAGAACACAAAGTTCACAACTTAGCTTATTAAAATCTAAATCAACAGGTACACGCAGGGAAGTCAAATGTCAACCATTAAAGCTCTAGTGCTGAAGTAAGTGCTAGCTAAGTACACTAATTAACACTTAAAACATTAGTTAACTCCTAACACGATTCTTTAACTAATGTTCATTTTGCGGCATTGTTTAACATTGTTCATTAGGATAACGCGTTTGATGAAAGAAAGAAAAGGAGAAAGCGAGTTAAATTAGATATTTTATTACTGTTTACATAGTTTATTTTAAAATTAAAAATGAACGACTGCGATTATGATCTTAATTAAGAGTTCAGTGACCAAATCTAAACGATCAACATCATAAAACGAAATTTTCTAGTATCACTACTTGGAGTTGGAAGCATTTTTATTGGAGGTCTAACACATATTCCTGTAATAAGGCTTATTTTGTTTTGTTCAAAAAAAAAAAGGCTTATTTTGTTCCCCTTTGTTTCACCTTTCTTTCAGTAGTGTTTTCTTTTCACGAACTAACTTAAGAACAAGAATTTTAAAAAAAAATACTAAAAAAAAATCGGTGTATTCATTTTAACATTGGGAATATATATAAAATGGTTTAAGCCAGCCGATAAGATATATCAAAAATATATCACATTTCTAATACATCTTAATTTGAACTGAAATTTATTCTAAAATCCTTAACTTTCCACTGGAAATCATTTTGGCCTATGATATCACCCATGCATGAATTTCCACTTTTTATGTAAATGTTTTTTCAGAACAAACATAAACTGAATATATATGTTAATATCTCAATTATTTTTTATGTCTTCTTTTCTGATGTATATCTCAAGTTTCTAGTACTAACCAATGATAACATTTAAAATACCCTTGGCGTTTTGAAAAGTAAGAATTAGCTACCAAAAGCATAAAGAACAAAACATAAATCAAAACAAGGAAAACTAATATAACGAATTATTTAACGACATTTATAGTTTAATAGTGACGAATTTTGCTACCCCACATATAAATTGGTTGCTAATTAATTCTATCAAAGCTATAATCCTAGCTAGGGTATTTGATTTCGAATCTACAAAATATCGAGCAATTACAAAAGATAGAACAACGCGGTTTAAGATGATGAACACTTTCGGACGAATGGTTCTCTTGGAAACCAAGGTTGACCAACGAGTTGAGTATTAAACTGTACATTATTTCTGTTCGTGTATGTATTAGAATTTTTTTTAAACATGTACGTGTATATTTATACATATAGTTATATGATTGTGATTATATTATGAGACTTTTGCTATTATAATACAGTATATACTAGGTGGTTTGCCCGCACATGCGGACATAATTTTATTTTAAATATTTGTCGGTGTATATTTATTAATTCAAACAAATCAACATTATAAGGTATTATTTATGTTTTTAAAATCAGAATCAAATTTTATATATGATAAAATAAATTCAGAAAAATAAATAAATAAATAAATATATATATATATACTGTTTTGATTGATTAATATTTAATTGTAAGCTAGGTGTTTTTCCTGTATATATATTTAAATTTTAGAAATTTTACTTTCAAATTTTGTATTATCTTATTCGGTGTATATTTGTATGTTTTTATAGAATTGTTATGTGATTTTCGATATAAGTTTACTAAATATTATCAAAATATATTGAAATGTCAAAAAATAGAGGTATGTTTACTGTGAATATAAAACTAAAAATATAATGTTTATTTTGTACTTATATAAAATATATATATATATATATATTATTTTTTATCGTGAAAATAAAACCAAAAATATAATGTTTAATTTTTACTTATATATAATAGATATAGATAGATTATTAATTCGTGGAAGCACCATGACCCAGTGGTCAAGGTTTAAAGGTTTCTACACTCAAATCTAGGGTTTGAATCCAAGGCGACACATTTTTTACAGGAAAATATTTGAGTTTCAATTTTTCGGAAAAGACAAATTATGCACAAAATTAGAGAAATGACTTACAATAGATCTTCAGCAAGGCACAATGAATACCATCAGGAATGAATCTCATAGGGCGACTCATGGTGATGCAGTGAAGGGTGAATCCTCATAAGACATGTAATATTTTTTGGCTGAAATATCGTCTATGTAAGTATATATTTACATGAAATTTTTAAAAATATAATTATCTTATTATTTTATCGATTTGTGTTATATTTTATACTGGTCTAAGTTGGGACCGGTTGAATTTATTAATTTATAGAGATTATTAATTTATCAAATATTAATTTATAGAAGTATTACTGTACATTATTTATTTTTAAACTATTATGATTTAAAATATTTTTAGATAATATAATATATAATCTTTTAGATAATGATGATTATCTAATAAATGAAATTCATCTTTAATTTATGGGTAATTATCTATTAAAATCCAATATACTTATTTATTAATAAGAGTAGTAAAGATTTTAAATTCTCTAATTTTTAATGTAGAGAAAAAAATAACTTTGTAAATAATAAAATAAATATTTTTGCCAATTTTTTGCCAATTTTTTTTTGAGAAAAATTATGGATGATTTTGATTGTTCTATAACTTATTATGTAATATATATGACTCATTCTAATTATGTGATATATATAAAAATATATTTAAGATTGATTTAGTTTAATATTATTATAACAAATATAAAATAGAATACATATAAAATATTTTAATATCACTCAAGTAAATATAATAGAAATATGAATTGATGTCATCGTTAAACTTTTCTAATTTTTGAGATAATGAAAAATTATCAGATAAATCACTAAAATGATTTAAAGATGATAATGATAAATTATCAACTAAATTACTAAAATTATGCAAAATATAAATAATAAACAAAATAACCTAAAATCATATATATAATGCCACACTTTTCTCTACTCTAAAAGCATCCACATAAGCATTTTTTAATTGATTGTGGGGCCCACATTAATTTCGGTTTATTTGGTAAAATGATTTGTTGTTTGGTCCGATTTTAGAAGGTTTGATTCGGTCTATTTTTGTTGATTAGGGCTACATCGATTTTCTTATTCCACAATTCGCCGTCTCCGTATTCTCTTAGTCTTCACAATTTCTCATCTCTTGACATTCCCTGAAGTTCAATGTATGAACTTTCCGCAATAACTGTTATACACATTAGACTCTGTAACGATTCTGATCTCTTCGATTCTTAGCCGTCAAACCTATAAATATGGAATCGTTGAGAGGTGGATGAACCTTCTCAATCACTTTCAGCCTATATTCTTTTTCAAGCGTTGCGAAATTCTGATAAATTGTCTTCCTCTGATGTAGTTGGCACAATCAGCTTTCCATGATCTCCAAAAACATCAAGAAGCATGGGAATCCCTCTACTTCTCCTTGATGAGATGGTATTGTAGATTTGATTTGGTAACAACATTTATTACTTCTCTTTCGTTTTTTATTTCTTTCTATCTTTTTTTCTTAACTTCTTTAAGAATTTTCAGAATTGTTCGGTATCGTTTAGATGAATTCCTCAGACCCTTAAATCCAATTGTATCATCTTTTTTTCAGATACGATTGGAAAGCAACCTTTAGTTTCAGACCATTCCGTTTGAGTTCTCCGATGAATAAGATAACTCAGAGCATCCATTCTCAGGATGTCGTCAACTTTTATACGAAGGGGCTTGACATCGAGTCTTCTCATGTATGGCAGACAGTGAAGGTTTTGAATGGAGTCCACACGCCGTCTCGGATCCATCTCTTCTCGGGTCCATTACTTTTCAGATCCATTTGGTGATGCTTTCCAATGGCTGGAGATGTCGGAGAAACTAACCACATATTCTTCAAGGTAACGCCTGGTTTTGTAAATATTTAGTAAGAGATTCATAGACACCGTTAAAATCTCATTACTTTAATTGGGATTTTTTAAAATGTTAATTTTAGGACTTACTCAGGTGAAGCAGCAGTAGATCAGGAGGATAAGATAGTTGTGCCTCAAAGGAAGGAGCATGAGGTAGAGAAGAAAAAAAACAGAGCATGAACATGAGTCGGAGCTTTGAGAAGAAAAGGAGAACAAGAAGAGGAAGGAGAAAGCTGTAAAGGAGATAAAGATTGGGAATACGGCTTACAAGGCTATAGTTTTATGTGATTTGCTTGGTAAGTGGTTAAGTCTAAGTGCATTAATGTATCTTTTTTGGTATGTGGTTGAGTTTAAATATGACCATGTTTGATTTCATACGATGAGTACAGGTAATGAGTTCTCCAAGGAGCAGGATTGTCATGATGCTGTGAAACATCACACTGAAGCGATCAAAAAACATCTAAAAGACCTGATTGTAAGGCCAACTATAATCATCTTATGTGCATCACTGTTGTGTACAAAGGTTTCCATATTCAGTGGTGATCAGCTTAGCATCGTGTACCCCAGGTTAGCTAATTTACAACTTAGGAACTACAATTCCTCAACAAAAAAGCTACGTAATCAGTACATCTTATGTTGTTTACAGTGGGTTGATAGATTTTAGAGTCATAATATTGCTCATCTTGAAGAAAATCAAAGTAAACCAAGAGCCAAAACAACAGTAAGAAGTACCGCATTACGTTTACATCATGAACCTTTGCCAATGTTTTCTCTCTCTCTCTCCCAAAGCAATTGTGTCTCTATGTAAATGTGTGTTGCAGACAGAAAATTCCTGCTATAAAACTTAAAAGAAAGAAACATTGATAAGATGAGCAAGATCTGTTGAGGCTTCAATCTTGGAATATGAGGAAGCATGCGATAGAGGAGCTACAGTACTCATAACCTTGTCAAGAGCTTGAGTGATCTGTCCTACATGCATCGGTGCCCAATGATCGGCAATACGTTGTTAGTTAGTTACTAAATTAGTCAGCAAAGACAGAGATTAAAAAAGAGGATCTGGTCATATAGCTTATTTACTGTTTTGTATCTGTTTATAGAATTTGTTTATAGATAAAAAAGAAGATAATGAAACAGTTTTGAGTTTATGAAACTCTCATTACTTTATTATACAAATCAAACATGCATCTTGACATCCATATTACTAGGAAAAAAGTGGATCACATGATCAGTGTCAAAAAAAAAACCACACACAAAATGCATCGTAGGAAACAAAAGCCAAATGATTTGAGTTGCGATTTTGAATATAATATGAGCTTATTCTGTGGCCTCTTTAGAAGTTCAATCTAGACGTATAAGAGGGAAAAGCAGAGAATAAATCTCAGAGGCATATTGATATCTTTAAACAAAAGAAATGTGTAAAAAAGTTGATTACATACAATCTGTATATTTACGGATTTAGTATAAACATAAATAATGGATTAACCATTTAATATCACTAAGCTTCAGTTTGAAATAAGCTTCAGTATCACTAGGCATAATCTAGGATTTTTTTTTTGATGTACGGCATCATAAAATAAAATAAGAACGAAAAGAATGGGAAAATGACCAAGGAAAATGATGCGGTCAAATGCATGGCAATGTAAATTAGACCGAAGTATAAATAAAATTAAAAAAATATTATACAACGTCGAATAAGGTGGCAATGCAAATAAGTAATGATAGGAAAATGAACAAGAGTTTGTAAAGGACTTGAACATACAAAAATCAAAACACCTTAAAGTAAAGACAAAAAAATTCAGATACGAAAGAAGATAATAATGTTAATCATTTATAAAATTGAAAACTGAAGACCGGTAG
The DNA here is from genome assembly GCA_900406325.1 of Erucastrum elatum. Lineage (NCBI taxonomy): Eukaryota > Viridiplantae > Streptophyta > Magnoliopsida > Brassicales > Brassicaceae > Erucastrum > Erucastrum elatum. The sequence continues at coordinate 11,907 of OVBX01005301.1, forward strand.
ACAAAATCTAAATGGCTTAAAACAACACAAATGAACCACCCGCACAAGTGTAAGCAAATCAATGACCACAACAAAACCAAACTTCACAAACACGGTATCACTTGCACCCATTGACATAGATCACTTGCACCTATTGACAAAAATATCCAGCTTCTGATACTATGACAGTACACTATCGCGATAACACACATCTGCGTCAGCTCTCTTCGAATGCATTCTCGGGTAATTGATTTAAAAACATTACACATGACCATCAATCTGAATTAAATATATACAAACCTTGCCATTCAATTACTCAATCTCATCTTTTCCTTATACAATTTACGCTTCTACA
>OVBX01005302.1:0-13300 GCA_900406325.1 Erucastrum elatum
TATATATATATATATATATATATATCTTTACCTTTCTTAAATGAGAGATTTACAGTTTGAGTCACTTTTTGATTTTATCCACCATCATAAGTCACTCTAAGCTATTGAGACACTTTTTTAGTGTTTAAATACCATATTGTCCTCATAAATCTTAACTAGTTTGGTTTTAGTTAGTTTTGGTCTTTAGTTTTTTTCTGGGTTTTAAATTTCAAAATAATTCAGAATCACATTCACATAGATCTGTCGGTGAGTTTCTTTTTCCAGAAGGCCACTTAGACAGATTTTGTGAGGAGATTTGACAGCTTGGGAGTTTCAGAGATGATGACGAGACGGAGGCGACAAGGGAAAGAGCATGTTGTCGGTGAGTTTTTTTTCCGGAAAAATCGTGTGTGATTTTGATTTCTAGGGTTTCGTAGATTCGTTAGAGATTTGGGGGTTTTTGATATAGGTTATAATCGATGTCGTGTGCGTTTGTTTGAGTTTGTACACGAGTGTGAACTAGTTTTCTGATGAAACAAAACTTGATTTGCAGAGAAGAAAACCTCCGACAATGGACCCGGCGAGAGATAACATTCATCACTAACCTTTCTTAGTTGCCTCATGGTGTTACTGGACATGAATCTGTTGAGTCGATTCAGACAATTTGATTCTTCTTATTAAACTCTGTTTTATGGCTCATCGACACTTGTTGAATCTTTCATTTTTTTTGTAAATGAGCTGGATGGATAAGTTAAAGTGTAAAGTTGCGATCTTTGATAGAATAGGAACTCTGTTTTTTTTTTTTGGCTGATTAGGATGTGAGGTCATTGGGTTTTTCTAACGTAAGGGTTAAGTTGCTATCTTTGAAACTCTGTTTTGTGGCTGATCATGGGTATGAGGTCATTGGGTTTTCTAATATTTGGTTAATTAAATCGATTACTTAAGGGAAAGTTCAGATCTTTGATCGAGTCAAACTCTGTTTTCTGGCTGTTAATGAGTGTGAGGTCATTGGATTTTTCTAACGGTTTGGTCAGAGAGATTTAGTGATATTGGATCATCTTTAGTTTAACAATGGTACATGTGTACACAAAATGATAGTGTCCATGTACATAACAAATGTGATAGATAATTATCGTTTACATCTTATACGTTTGTGTACATGTGGACAACAAACATGAAATGATACTTATGTATCCAAGATGATGATGTCCATGTGTACAAAAATGTGATAGTGTACATGTGTACCCAAAGATGATGATGTCTATGTGTACAACAAATGTGACATGTGTACATGCGTACATGTTGGTGTTTGAGAAAATCCATTAAATTGCATCAACATAAGAGATAAGAGAAAACAGTCATCTTCTTTGATTCATTCCTCTGAAAGTGTTCATAATTGCTGTAATTGATAAACAGAAAAACTTCAACTCTGTGTTTAAAAAAAAAACTACAACTCAGGTGCTACGTGCCGAGGTTGCAGCCACTATAAAAATACGTGATTTTTGAACTCACAACCACCCTCCGTACAATCAGTATCATTCTCTTCGTTTCTCATTCATTTGTCGTCGTCTTCATATTTTTTTTAAAGTTCGCTTATGTCTTCGCTTTCTTCTTCTCCAATCATGCAAACAAGCTTAGTGAGTGGTAATTATTGTATCTTTGTGGGATTGACAACAAGAAGAATTAGAAAAATTCTCACCATCGTCGTTGTTTTTCAGTAGAAAGAGAAAGATGAGAAACATGAAAGAGATGAGTATGGTAGATAATCTGATGTTTAATCTTGACCATTCATCTTGATTTAGATCAGAGATCCAATGGCTGAAAAGTTAGTAGATACAAGTCACATCACCACTTGTGGCAAAACAATCACATGTTAATTAATGGTAGAAAGTTATTCTCGTTCAAACCAATAAAAACATAGTTTTTTGTTATATTTATTAGAGTTTGTTACAAAGAAACTAATTAGTTAGAGAATAAGGACAAAAGAGAAATTTTAAGTGTAGTATTGTTAGAGAAAGTGTGTCAAGAGAAGAAAGTGACCTATGATAACATATTAAGTCAAAAAAAGTGACTCACAATGTAATTCTTTCTTCTTAAATTACTCTACTTTCGCACAGTTTAAATAATATATATATCGGTCATGTATGCGTGAGAAAAAAAAACATCAAAGACATAACCTCCATTACATGAACTATAAACCACAAAAGAGAAAACAAACCCATGGAAACGATGAGCATAAGCAGACTCTCTTACATAAACCAGACATAAAATGACAAATAAGGGAGACAAACTAAGGACCCATAAAAGAGGCCGGTTTTGTTTGAACTTGAGATAATTAGGATTTGTACATAGCTTCCAAAGAACCGGGTGGCAGCTTTCCCCTCTTCTCCAAGAATTCCACAGCTTCCTTGTCAATCTGAAAACACATAAGATATTCAGGAGACAATAAAACACTATATTGCCATTCAACTGATGATGGTGTTTTGTTAGTTTACCGCTTTCATCTCTTCATCAAATTTGGAAACACTGTCGCCAGTAAAGTAAGAAGCTTGATACAAAAAGAAACACAACAAACAAAGCTTGATTATTAATCTAATTCGAGGTATAAGTAAAGAGTATAGAATCTCTCTCTCTCTCTCACGCACCGTTTCTTACCTACGCCGAACCCAGTTAACGTTACAAACCCTCGACTAAAGAGCCAATTGTAAATAGAAATGTCCCCTAAAATCATAAAGCAAAAAAAACTTAGGCCTTCCCTCCAAATACAACACCCAATTCACCAGGGGAAAGAGAGAGAAAAGAGGCTAAACCTTTGTTTTCGATAGGATTGGGAGCGGAGGAGGAGGAGGAAGAGAAAGTACGGCCTTGACGAAGGCGGTAAGCCTGTGAACATAACAAAATAGGTCGAAAATTCAGATGATAGATCGGGCACAAACAAGGACAAAAACACAAACATCGCAATCTGTTTGAATCTCGAGATCGATTTACCTTCGCGACCAAAGATCTCAGGTTCGGCGACATGGTCGGCAATTAGGTTTCGACTATTGTTCTTGTCATTCGGTACTCTTTGCATTTTAAATATATCAATTTATCCATATGGGCCCTAGCCCAGGCCCAAATCAAAACACAATTTGATGTTGCATATATATAATATAAGGATAATAAAATATGACTCCTATTATTATCTCTAATAACATCAGCAACAACTTCGATATGCGTTGGAGCAATATTATATACTTTTTTTTTTAATTCACAAAGTTACACATTTATCTCCCCTTAGCATTGCATTCGAGGTTTATCTGATTTTATTTTATTTAGATTTTTGCATGAAACTCGTCCATTTTTGTTGGTCAACACGCAATTCTACTGAGAGATAACAATGCAAACTGTTGGAGTAAAGATCCTACATCGGGACTTGAATAATATATAAGAGACTTGGATCAATCTACTAATTACCAATTGGTTCTGCGAGTACGTCGCGCTTCAGGACGCAGGGAAGATTCTCCTCATGTGCGGTTGGGATCCGGAGACGTTACAGCCGGTGAAAGACGTTTACGTTCTTGAAGGAAGCGGCTGACCAGGAGCGAGAATCACGTTCCTTCTTTGCCTGTTATCAGCACCCGTTCTTGTTTTGGCGTTAAAGTAAAGACAAACTCTTTTTTTTTTGGCTTTCTTTGCATGGGTCTCTTTTTTCGTTAACTCATAAAATATTCTTATGGTTTTCAGAGTTATGTTTTAAAAAAAAAAGAAAAAAAAATTGAAGATTGAGAAAAATAAATGGAAAAGCTTAAAATGTGATGTATAAAATTGATTATTATTTGAAAGTAGCAAGATTATAACAACATGTTACATGCACATACATTGGTTTGACTTTAAAGAGCTGGAAACTTAAAGATTTGAAATGTGCGTGACAAACATCAATTGGCTAACACATCAATAATAGAGAAGAAGGAGTACAATTGGCTTACACATCATTGATAGGAAACGGGAGGCATGCAAACTCTAACAAAACGAGAACAAATTGGTTGGCATTCAAGTAGAATGAAGGTTGAAGAAATCTTCTATAGTTTTATGTGTAGATAGAATACTCATAAACTCTGAAGACTAGGCACGCAATTCTCTTGCTGTTCGTGGTAACATCTCTTTGTAACAGCTTATTTTAAGAGTTGGTTGGTATAACTATAAACTTATAGAAAGAGAGATGCATTCTTTTATAACAACAATGATTAGTTACATAGGTATAAAACAAGTTTTGTATTTTATCGTTGTTACATTTTCTTAATAATCAGTGGGGCAAGAATTACCAAATGTCAATGACCAAGTATATCCACTTTGGTTTAGACCAAAGTAAACGAATAGTATGTACAGTAATTTAATAAGAAGCTAAAGAAAGGATAATTACGTGTGTTGGTAATGAACACGAGTTACAAAGAACTCAAAGAAAGAAAAATCCACAGGAAAATGATGCGAATATAAATTCTTTAATAGAATTCCAAGAGATATATGTAGGAAAATTGCATGCGAAAACAACCATAACAATAAGCATCATTTATTCTAGAAAGCTTCCTCTCCATTCCAACAATGGAGTAAAAGTTCAAAACACACATGATAACAAAGCGACCACGGTCATGTGGGAAACAAAGATACATTGGATAGGGGGAAATCATTACACGGGAACACCAAGAAACGTTGAGAAGTCCGAGGCCAATTGCTATAAACGCCAACCAAACAATTCAACATCACAACCATAGATAATTCAGTTCACATCATAGCAAATAAATACATTTCGTTCCACGGATAATCCACGCAGGCTACGGTTCTGCCTCTTAATGCACGAACTAAAAAGAAAAGCACACAGATAGGAGTTAGTTTCTAAGCTTCAAAAGTCAAACTAAAAAGAGTAAAGAGAGAGAGGAAAGATTCATACCTTTTCCTCACGATAACGTTCTAACTCTCTTTTATATTCTTCCCACAACTCATCCGACTTTCGCTTGGATTTAAATAAAGCCGCCGCGTCTGTGAAATATGAAAGCAAACACGAATGAACATGTTGTCTTTTCTCTATCATACACAAAATAAATTCAACTTTTACTACCCCAACCAAATTTAAACATATATCCAGCTCCAAACCAGATGACAGCATTGCTAAGATTATTGACTGTGTTCATGACCGATCCCTTTCCTGGAAGAACAATTGCAGATATCAAAATACAAATAGACGGCTTGAGATTTTGATATATTTCACCAGGGGAAAGAGAGAGAAAAGAGGCTAAACCTTTGTTTTCGATAGGATTGGGAGCGGAGGAGGAGGAGGAAGAGAAAGTACGGCCTTGACGAAGGCGGTAAGCCTGTGAACATAACAAAATAGGTCGAAAATTCAGATGACAGATCGGGCACAAACAAAGGACAAAAACAGAAACATCGCAATCTGTTTGATTCTCGAGATCGATTTACCTTCGCGACCAAAGATCTCAGGTTCGGCGACATGGGTCGGCAATTAGGTTTCGACTATTGTTCTTGTCATTCGGTACTCTTTGCCTTTTCAATATGTCAATTTTTTCATATGGGCCCTAGCCCAGGCCCAAATCAAAACACATTTTTTAGAAATGATGTTGCATATAATATAGGGATTATTTAGTTTTCTAAAATAAAATATTTATATTTTGTATCAAGTATATTTATTTAAAATAAAATAAACCATGTAATCAAGTATATTTATTTAAAATAAAATATTTATATTTTGTAATCTTGTTAACAAACCATGTAAAATTTTATAATAAGGTTTTATAGAATTCCAGAAAATATTTGAAAGATAAGATTATTTAGTGATTTGAATTATTTAAGTAACGACAGAAATATGTGAGGAAAAGAGAGTCTAAACACGAGTAAGCTATACATAAAACATTTTAGGGATCGAGAGATGTTATTTATTTTAGTACTTCACAATCAAAAAGGAATAAACCAGAGGAAAGCAAGTCTGAAATTAAACAAGAACACTTTATGAAGCTAGATATCAAGCAATAAGGATAAACCTGACATTAAATGAGTCTCACTTTATCCAGTTACTTTATAACGCTATGAATCTGAAAAAGAACTCATTATTATTTTTGATGGTTGAGAGTAAAGCTAATGACAACTGTCATCAGTGCGAAGTTTGTAAGTTTTTTTGGCTTTCTTTGCATGAGTCTCTTTTTCGTCAACTCATAAAATACTCTTATGGTTTTCAGTGTTATGTTTTTTTTCTTAACGATGTGAAGATTAAGAAAATAAATACAAAAGCTTAAAATGTGATGTATAAAATGATATTATTTTAAAGTAGCAAGATTATAACAACATGTGTTACATGTACATATATTAGTTTGACTTTAAAGAGTTGGAAACTTAAACGCTAAAGTATATTCTTGAGTTTGCTGGAAGATTTGAAAAGTGCGTGACAAACATCAATTGGCTAACCGCTAACACATCAATAATAGAGAAGGAGGAGTACAATTGGCTTCATTGATAGAGAAACTAGAGGCAAACTTAGACCAAAACGAGAACAAATTGGTTGGCATTCAAGTAGAGTGAAGGTTGAAGAAATCTTCTATAGTTTTATACTTTTATGTGTAGATAGAATACTCATAAACTCTGAAGACTAGGCAGGCCATTTCTGCGGGTTTTTAGTAGCCTAGGACAACTCCTTTGATTTCACTCTCAAATAAGAGTTCATACAACCCGTCAATATAATCCAAACAAAGACGTAGCCCAAATCCTTTTCTTGCTGTTCGTGGTAACATCTCTTTGTAACAGCTTATTTTAAGAGTTTGTTGGTTTAAACTTATAGAAAGAGAGATGCATTCTTCTATGACAACAATGATTGGTTACATAGCTATAAAAACAAGTTTGTATTTTAACTTTGTTACTGTGCGATTCCTATCATGAATCTACTCGGATTCGGAGATCGAACTAAGAACAATCAATCAAGAAGTGTAATCTGAAACTATTAAAAAATTACTTTTTTTATTCATATATCTAAGGTAATAGAGTCTTTACATCTATTAAATGAAATATTTTAGTCATTTTTCTCCTTATGGTCTAATTTTGTCACAAAAACTTGAAAAAAATCTATTTAGGACAATTGCCTTTTTAGAAAACAGAATATATTCTAGAAATAAAATACTACCAAATCTTCTGAAAGTCCAAACTTATTTTATAAACACAACTTAAATAATTGAACATTCAGTTTCACCATTAGAAAAAACTCAAAAAGGTTTTGTCTTTACCCTTTACGGTTACTTCTTTTAATAAATTGACAAAACTATGGTTCCTTTTGTTTATAAGTTATCAAGTCCCTCAAGAAGTAGCTTTTTGTCTCATCCATTTAGTAGCTGACCATTTCTCTCCAGACAGAACTTCACATCCCCCATGTATGCTCTTTGGATCTGACTGTCCATCAAGACCCTGAATAACACAAGAGACAAACCAATATGAAACACAAAGCAGTCCACATGATTCATGTGAGTGTCAAGAAAGAGACAGAAGAAACATACCATGCTCCAGAAGAGAACTGCGTCTCCTTTGTTGGGTTTCACAGAGATGCCTTTCATGATTTTGCCACCACATGTGCATTCACCATCACCAGCCTGCATTTGAATAGAGAGAGACATAAAGATATACACATTAGTTTTTATTTCCAGAAAGAAGTTTTGAAATGTGTATTGTAAAGAGATCCTCCATAAGAGGAAGAAGCTATACCAAAGGGAAATAAGTTTCTCCTCCTTCAACATAATCTGTTAAATACATTAGCATTGTTGCTACCCGCTGACCACCACGCTTCAGATTGAACTGTGTGGGAAACATAAGATAATGAAACGCAAGAGATATGATGCACACACAAGATAACTTACTCAGGAAACTAATTGGTCTAAGACGATAAAGAAGAAGAAGATGAGAACCATTAGCAAGATATACAAATGAAATGAAACTAAAGACTTACAGTGTCAGAAAAGTAATCGTGATGGGGTCTGTAAAACTGGTTTGGTTCATATCTGCACTGCAGCAGATATCGATTCATCAAATCAAGAAAACCTATTTATTTTCAGAGTAGTAAAGGTTGCACTTGTGCACGTCACCTTAGGACTTGAATGAGCTCTCCATTCTCCGCTGGTACTTGAGAAAAGACTGAGATTCGCTTTTCAATTGCCTGATAGCAACAGGAAAATGAATATAATTTATCAAAACTGAAACGCTACAGCTTTGAAAAACATTAGAGAGTCAGTGTGACGTACCTGTATCATTGGATAACTTCTTTCAACGTGGGTTAGAAACATTCCAGAGCTTGTCCGCACATCACTTTTAACTCCCTAAGCAAGAGCAAAGAGAATGGATAAGACTTTGAGAGCATTTCTACTTGCGCAGAGTGTTTGACAGTAATATAGATCTCAGTCTCTTAGTGTTGTGAATAGGAATATGGCAGTACCTTTCCGGTTTTAACATCAACGACAGTGGAAACCTGAAGGCGAGGCCTGGCAATTGCTTTGAGGTATTCACATTCCTGAAGATATACAAATCAGGAGAACAATCAGAAACTTTGTTTAAAAGGCAAGACAAAATGATAAAAAGCCATTTTGCTAACTCTTAACTGTAATGCAATTAGAACAATAATAAAAACAGGTTCCATATAAGGCCTAACATACTCAAATGATAAAAAAGCCATTTTTCTAACTCTTAACTGTAATGCAATTAGAACAATGATAAAAACAGGTTCCATATAAGGCCTAACATACTTTGGATATGTTCCTCTAGGAAAATGATAACATGTTGTATAGAAGTAACAGATCACTCTATGATTCTTTTAATTCATTGCCACCGTGTTTAACTCAACCAACTAAACACTAATATACAGGGGCGTGTAGATTAATTACCTCTGAGCTGAGGAAGTTATGAAGCACAATAATTCGAGGGGACCAACTAACTACTTCAGGCTTGACCTGCACTAAAGCAAACCAACATTAGCTGGAAGCAAAAGCAGACCAGACCTCGATTTTACAGAATGGATATGATAAAGACTTACAAAGCCAATCCGCAACATTTCTGCATCTTTGTCATTTGCCCACCGTGAAACATCTGAAAAATAAACGAGCAAAGCAAGTTCTCTAAAAATAGTCTTATCCAAAAGCAAGTATCAATGTGGCTAGAAAAATGAATTATACAAACCTCGGAGATAACGGGAGCTCTGTCCACGAAGCCCTCTTAGGGATGGTAATCCATTTCCTGAAACAAGAAGATCAAGAAGCTACTGAGAAAACCAAAGGACACCACCACAACAACAACAACAAAAAAGCAACAGAACATCACAAAGTTTCACTACATAATAGAGTTTCCACTGCAATCCCTTACAGACAGAGGAGATCAAAGACAATTCAAACTACACATAAAAAAATGGGAAGAAAGAGGTAGTTACCATAAGAATCTTCCAATCTGTTGATAAAGGCCAATTGTAACAAGGCACCTAAATTGATTCCAAGGGAAAAAAAAAAAAGAAAGAAACATAATCTCCATGAGTTACCAAAAGTGCTGTTTCAGTTTCTCATAAAAGTCAATTTCATAGTCAAATAAAAAAAAGAACAGAGCAGATTTACAACTAGAGTCACGGTAATGACAAATAAAGATATAAGCTTTAAAGATCGAGAGGTGACATCAAATTCTAGCTTATGCTATAAATAGAAAGAGAGAGAGAGAGAGAAGAAGTTACCTATGATCATTCCAATAGTGACAAATGTCAATAGACCTAACACAATCTTCATGGCAGGAGCTGCTGCCATCTCCAACCAAAAGAATAAAACTTTGTGGGAGAGATTAGGAGTAACAGTTAGTTTTGCAGAAGAAGAGGAAAGAAAGAGAAATGAGCTTTGAGATTTGAGGAGATGTAAGAAAACGTCAGAGGAGTTTCTTTAAATGGATCTGTGTTTTTTTACCGTAAAAACAGAACCTTCCTTTCTTTTATTTATTAAAAATAAATAGCTCAAAACAGTTGACCAAACGATTAGCTCAAAAATCAAAATATATTCGAATTATAAAGATTAATACATATTTTAAAAAAAAAATCTGTATTCTTTAAACAAAAAGATGTTTCTTAGGCTATTTACAGATATATTTTTTATACAAATTTATAATAAAATATCATAACTATATTAATTTTCATATCGAGACATAGTAATTGTTAGTAACTTGATTCAATTATATTAATTATCTCTAATTCTCCATAGTACCAAATGGTCCGCCTCGCGCCGAGGGGTTGGCCCCTGGGGTGGAAGTCCCTCCAGGTTAAACAAGAAAAAAAAAAAAAAAAAAAAAATTNTAATTATCTTCTCACTCGCTTTCCTTCCGATTTCACTCATTCTAGAAACCTTCCACCTATAGGTGAAGGTCTTGAATTGGGTAGACGGCGTTAAAAGGCGACTACTTTACCGGCTTAACTGCTCAATTCGGAGCTTCCTTACCTTGTGAAGCTGAACAAAGCGTTAGACTTTATACTTCTCTTGTAGATCCTTTGGACTCATGCTCCAGTCTCTCTTCAAGGGGTCAGTATCTCTCTCTTAAAGTCTATGACTTTTTCACATATTACTGAATCTTCCATCCATCATTGTTGTTGTTGAGATGGGTTGTATGGAGAAGGATACATATTTGAATGTGAGCATACCTGTTTTGATGATCTCTAAGTCAAGCGGAGATGCTCTCAACAAGTCTATGGTAGAGAACAAGAGTGGTGAGTGTTGTAGTCGTTAGATAAGCTTTATTGAGTTGTTGTTGTTGTTGATCTTCTAAAACGTGTTCTATTATTATTCTTTGTAGTTGAGATTCTGTTGCTCATGGCTGTTGGCACTGTTGTCGGAGTTTACAGATCCTGACCAAGCTAATGAATCTTACAACATTTTAGCAAAGGTTAATCATCTTCTTTCTTTTGTAGCAATACTGAAAAACTGTGGTTAACCTCTTCTATGTATTGGAACTTAAATGGTTATGACGCTGTAGCTTATGAGGTTGAGTTACCAATATGTCTCTTATCAAAGAAGGAAGATTGATTTTTGAATTTAATTTTCTCTAGGAACTTTCTGGTGCTGGAACAAGAAAAGATGATCCAGAGAAGGAAATACTTGATATAAGTGTCACTGGTGCTGTGTTCTTCATAGTAACAGCCTCCATTTTTCTGCTGGTGCTTTTCTACTTCATGTTATCATGGTTTGTATGGGTACTCACCATACTTTCCTGCATCGGTTGCATGCAGGTAAATTTTCATGAGCATTCCTGTGGTTTTGAACTAGACAAGTGAAGAATATTTTAAGATTGAATGTATGTTTGCTTTTCCTCCCATCAATTGAACAAAGTGTCTGTTGTTATCAGGGTATGCATAACATCATTATGGCGGTTTTATTGAGGTATTCTCAATTATTCCCAAATACCTCACTTCTCTCTTTTTTTTTTATGGTTAACATCTCTTAATGGATATTGTTGTGATCCCACCTGCAGAAACTGCAGACATCTTAGTCGGAAATCTTTGAAGCTCCCTTTGATTGGGACGATGTCATGGATGTCGCTTTTGGTGAATATTGTCTGTATGGCGTTTGGTGTCTTCTGGTTTGTAAAACGACACACATCCTATTCACGGGGTTGGGCAAGACATCTTGGTAAAGCTCTGTCAATGTTTCAGTTTCTTGGTTACACTATGTGAAATATTCATTGTGATTATCATATTGTTGACAGGGGATCTGTTTCATGATCACAGCCTTGCAAGTTGCAAGTAGTTCGATTACCTAACATCAAGGTAGTTAAGTCTGACTTGTTATGTAGTGATTTGTGTTGTGATGGTTCTCTCTGTTTTAATGACTGATAGTTTTCTGTTTTCCAGGTTGCTACTGTACTTCTTTGCTGCGCGTTTGTCTATTCCAATGTCCATAATTCTATAATTTTTATTGTTATAATCAGTTTCTATTGTTACCTCGAGCTCAAATCAGCTTCGGTTTTACAAATGTTCTGACATGAAAAATAACAATCTATCAACAATATATGATTTTATAGCTTTATAATCTAGATCATGACGAGTTAGCTGCTTGATATCATCTCTTGAGATCTCTTCTTTGTAGGTTGCTCAAGGAGACAGCAGCAGCGGGAGTCTATTCCCATGTTGCTCAGGATTCCTCGGTTTTTCGATCCTTGGGTGGCTATGACATGATTGGTTTTGGGGACATCCTCTTCCCTGGCTTGCTCATTTGCTTTGCCTCCAGGTATATCACTTCTTAGAGCTTCAAATAACAAACTTGGAAGCTTAAAAATTGTCCAGAGCTTGTTTTAAATTGCTCTTATGTTTGTTCAATTCTTTCTGACTTTGATGCTTGCTCTTCTCTTTGGTCTCAGATATGACAAGTTCAAGAAGAGGGTAGTGTCAAGTGGTTACTTTCTTTGGTTGATTATTTTTGGCTATGGAGTAGGTAAGTTTCACTCTGCAAACGTAGCTGCTCACATTTTCACAATCTTGAAACTTCACTGAAGCATAGTTTCTTCCTGTTGTGTTTTGTAGGTCTGTTACTGACATATCTAGGTCTGTATCTAATGGACGGACATGGCCAACCTGCGCTACTGTATATAGTTCCGTGCACACTAGGTAAAACCACAAGCTTCAGTTTCTCTTCTTCCATATGTTCCTGTCTATTGTTTTTCAAACAAAACCTGATGTGTTGTTTCTTTCTAGGTTTGGCTGTCATTCTGGGGGTTGATAAGAGGAGAGCTTAAAGAACTATGGAACTACGGTATAGAAGAATCAGAGTCTATCACGCCGGAGGATCCTCTGCCTGTGGCATGAGAAACATGATTCAACAATCTAATGGTGTGTGATCTACCAAACCAGCTCAGCTCCCCACCCCAGCATCCTTACCAGATTTAATCTATGAGAGATGCATAAAGCTGATGTTAATTTAGCTCTAGACAAATCTAAACGTAATAGGATACCAAAAGTAACCAAGACATGTTGTGGAGACTTATAAGAAAAGGAAAGAGAGTATAAGAGTAAGACTCGTGACGTGTTGTACAGAGTCCATATGTATAATTGTCTCGAATATAATTCAAATTCCATTTTGTTAATTGTTTCTCGTATACACATACATAGTGTCAACCAATTCCCAAAACTTGCAAAGTTTGTCAGAATGCACGCTCATTGATGTGGAATGAACCGAACAGTGACCGGTATATATACATGCACGTGTGTTCATTATTGATAAAGTAGGCCAGTCGTATGAAATGTATGTATGACCAACTTTTTTTTTTTTTTTTTTTTTTTTTTAAAAAG
>OVBX01005303.1:0-10441 GCA_900406325.1 Erucastrum elatum
GCTTTCCTGGTTCATCATCTTTATCGTTACTGCTCTTACCCCATGACCATCCTTTCTCTTCATCGAAAATAACATCCATGCTCACTGTTACTTTCCTTGAGCTTGGGTCGTACATTCTATAGGCTTTTGACCATGGCTCAGTCCCCAAATGAACAAGAGCTCTCGACCTATCATCGAGCTTACGGAGGTGTGGTTTCTCTGTTCTAACATATCCAATGCATCCGAAGACTCTGAGATGCTTCACGTTCGGCTTTCTTTCCTTGAAAACTTCATATGGCATCTGTTCACTTAGAGTTCTGGTTGCAGCTCTATTGATGAGGTAGCAGGCGTGTCTCACAGCTTCTCCCCACAGATAATTAGGCACACTCATGTGGACAAGTATGCTTCTTACCATCTCCATCAAAGTCCGGTTACGCCTCTCAACAACACCATTCTGTTGAGGCGTATAGGGAGCCGTTAAATGTCTGTGAACACCAGCTTTCTCACAAAAATCTTTAAACTGTGTTGATGTGAACTCTCCACCTTTATCTGTTCTGAATGTATTGATTGTTTTTCTCGTCTCTTGCTCTACGGTTGCTTTGAATCTCTTGAACTTCTCTAAAGCTTCTCATTTCTCTTTCAACAAGACAGTCCACATGTAATGTGAGTGGTCGTCAATCAGAACAAAGATGTAGCGGTTGCCTCCTGCAGTTCGTGGACTAATGGGTCCACACAAGTCACTATGTATGAGTTCCAACACATTCTTAGCTCTGTACAAGGTCACCTGTGGAAATACTTGTCTAGTTTGCTTCCCTCTTAGACAAGATTCACAGATTTCCCTCTCAACGTCCACATAGGGTATACCCAATACTAACTCCTTGCGAATCATGACCTTCATAGACTATGTTCCAATGTGACCAAGACGCGCATGCCATATTGCAGACTTACTACTGGTCGTTGCTTTTAGGCATCTTGTATATAGTATCTCCATAAGCACCTTGTATAGTCTGTTTTTAGACCTCTTTGCACTCGTGATCAAATTACCACTTGTGTCATGAAGTGTCAGTGTATCTCCTACCATTCTTACATCACAACCAGCCTCAATAGCCTGTCCCAAACTGATGATGTTGCTTTTTAAATCAGGAATATAGTACACATCTGCAAGTAACTTCTTCTTCCCGTCTTTGCTGATGAACATAATAGAACCCTTTCCCTTGATATCGATACGTGAATCATCACCAAACCGTACTTTGCCTGAGATAGTTTCATCCAACACCCTGAAGTACCATCTGTTTCCAGTCATATGGTTACTAGCCCCATTGTCCAAGTACCATGTGTTGCCATTATCCATTCCAGACTCAAACTCTTTTGGCATAAAATTCTTCTCATTAAGGTATACTACCTCATGCATTAACAATCTATCGGCCACATGTGTATCATCCTCCTTCGTCTCACACGTTTCCTGAAGCTTCAAAAGCCTATCTGGACACTCAGACGCAAAGTGTCCACCTTTATCACAGCGGTAACATGTGATCTTAGCCATGTCAAACTCTCTATAAGACCGTCTACGGCCTTGTCCTCTACCAAAAGATCGTCCTCCACGTCCTATGTTTCTATAATCTGCTTGATACCCTTGTTGTGCCTGAGATTGTGACTCTGTGTTAGCATACAATAGCTTACTCTGGTTATCTTGAAGCTAATCTTCCTCTTCTCGTATGCGTTCCTCAAACGCCTTCATACGTCCCACAATGTTCTCAAAGCTAGCAGTCTTCAAGTCAAGCATCTATTCTATGGAAGCAACCATGTATAGAAACTTCTTGCGAGGAAGACTATGTAAGAACTTCTTGACAATCTTTGCTTCATCAATATTTTCTCCTAGGGCTGCAGAGTTTGAAGCAATCTCTGATAACTTTCTTACAAACTCATCAATTGTATCAGTGTCCTTCATCTTCAATCTCTCAAACTCAGACTGGAGAGTAGACAACCGTGCCTCTTTTACTCTCTCAGCTCCCACATATCTTGTTTTGATAGCTTCCCACACCTTTTGTGCGCTACCCAGCTCTCCGTACTGGAGGACAAGAGTTTCTGGTATAGATTGAAACATCAACGCAACAGCTATATTGTTCTTCTTTATATCCTCTGTTCCAGCTTCAACTACCTCCCACGCTTCGTGCCCAGAACGTATAGTTCGTTGATGTGAGCATTGGACAGGTGATAGACGACGTTCCACCATCCCTAGTTTTACCGACTGGATCCGTATTCGCGCTCGCAACAATATCTTTAGTATCTCCCATGATCTCAAGCTCTGATACCAAATATTGTTTAACACAAGATCAATGACACAAAGTTTATAAGAACTCACTTATATTAGCTTAAGAAAATTCCTCAAAACTCAAGCTCTCCAACAACAAACTCAATATCTCTAAGACTCTCAATTGATGTCACAAGTCGACATCTTATTATATAGAGATATTAATCCTAAACTCATTAGGAAACCCTCTTTTAGATAAACCCAAATCTAAATAGTATCAACGAGACTTGCGTCCTAAGTTATCTCCAAGTTTATCTCCAACAAGTCCTTGGTGTAGGAGGTCAAGGAACCGTAGACGAAGAGATACAATACTATCAGACAGTGTTGAAGCTGTAAACTAGTGGTCCAGATCAACCTTCCAAACGCAGTGGGTTTTGAGCCTGCTTTATAGAAACACAAGCTCCCCTCTTGGTCTATGTGTTTGTGTCTGGTGGAACTCTTCATGACATCTTGGTCGGACCGGTTGAGGATTGCTGCAGAGATCGCACAGATTCTTATCATACCTCCCGTGACGTCAAACTTGACGACATTCTCTTGGATAAAATCATAAATTTTTCTGATTTTGGAGCGTCGAGGCGTGTCCCTACGTACAGTTTCGGTGTATTGGTTATGGAGCTGGTATCAGGCAAAAGGGCGTTGTGCTTTAAACGGCAGCAGGCTCAAAAGCATCTGGTGAGTCATGGATCAGAGGTGGTGGATGCAGAGAATCAAGGAGTGATATCTCTATCAAGTAACTTTGCTGGCGATGAGGTTTACTGGAGTAAACGGAGATGAGAGCCCAGATATGAGAGAAGTAGCTGAAGATTTTTGAGAGTTGAGAGCTTCAGGTCAACACGTGTCAATTATCTCAACCTCTCAACAATAACGTGTATTACTTTTTTTTTGATCAAACCATTTCTTCCATTCAAACCAAATTAAAATACAGAGTCTGCAACCCATGAAGGGTTGTTTGAAAACATAAACAGAGCATGTTTAGCGAGCTGGTCAGCTTGCATATTACAATTACGAGCAACAAAACAAAAGGAGATAGAAGAGAGGGATCGACTCAACACACCTAGGTCATGAAGGGTTCCTCTGAGTTCAATCACAGACTTGTTTCCTGTGATAATATCAATTAGATGTTTGGAATCTGAAAAACAGACCACATCCTTGTATCCAGCTGATACAGCTGTTGTGAAACCCGCCTTTAGCGCCAATGCTTCCGCAACTAGAGCAGAAGGCACCAGACGTCGAGAAGAGGTTCCCGAGAAGAGGGTAGCATCCGTTGGGTCCGTCGCCACCCAGCCAAAGCCACCTGCAGAAGAAGAGCCATTCGACGCTGCATCCGAGTGAATTCTAATGGCATTTAAAGGTACTTGAGGCAGCTTGTTCGGCTTTTTAAAGTCTTTAGGCGAAACAGGGGATGTATTTGCTGGTAGCACTGCCAACTGCCATTCTTTTGCCGCCTTGAGGGCTCTTAACATCACTTCTGATTCCAAGAAAGACAACGTGAAATACAAGTCCCAAGAAATAGTCTCAAAGATATAGTTAGTGCATATTAAATTCAGGTCACTGGGAAACACTATTAATGTCTATCATCCTTCTCTTCTGTGTCTGAAAACAATGTCCATGTCTATCTTGTTGATCTTCATATATATATATATATATGAGTTGTCTGAGAACTCATTGCAAAAAAAAAAGTTAATGTAACCATATACTCCTTCAGATTCTTACTTTTGTACACAGATTAAAAAATTATTTAATTTTACATGTTTTCCATATACAAACATTATCCATCAACCTATTCATATTTCAACAAATGAAAAAATAAACTGCAAAATAAAATTAATAAACCCTGCATCGAAATGCTAAAACATGCTAAAACAACACCTATTTTGTAACAAAAACATTTCTCTACAACAACACTTAATATAAAATGGAGAGAGTATTAAGGAAATACTCTATCTGTTTCATAATAAGTGTCATTCTAACTATTTTTTTCTTGTTTTATAAAAATGCCGCTTTACAATTCCAATGCAAATTATACTTAATTTCAGCTGAAAATTAATTGTAAATTGCATTGATTTGATATATATTTTATTTATCTCAAATACTATTGATCAAATAAGTGTAATTAATACTCCCTCCGTTTCTAAATAAGTGTCATTTTGACACTTTTCACAGAGAATAAGAAAACAATACAATAGACTAATATATCATTATTTAATGTATGATTAATTAAATAATAATGATTTAAATAAAATTCTATTGGTTGTTTATAAGGGTAAAAAATAAATTTAATGTACAAATTTACATTGAGAATGTAGAATGACACTATTTTGAAAAATGTTTAGAATGACACTTATTTAAAACCAGAAGGAGTAATAATTTGCATATATTTCAACAATTTTCTTAATCTGTGTGAAAAGTGTCTGAGTGACACTTAATCGGAAACATATGAAGTATTAAAGTGATATGAGCTAAACTGCGCAACTCCACAACTATTCCTAAAATTAATATATATTTTCTCTGCTTCAAAAATCTACATATTATAATTTTCACATGAAAACACATTAATGTTTAATTGTAAATGCATTGTTTTATGAATCACAATTTCCAATAATTTTTAGCCAATAAAAATTTAATAAACTTTATTAACGTTTCTGAAATTAACAATTTTTAGAAAGCCCCTTTTCAAAAAAAAAAGAAAATTAACAATTTCAATAAGTTATACATTGAAAAGGTAAGAATGTATATTTTTGAAACAATGTAGTTTCTACAATATGGATCTTTCCAAAACGGAGTAAGTACTATATTTTTTGGTTATTTTCTTGATTTCATTTACGATTGGCTTTAACTTCAACCGCAGATTCAAGAATGGTGGAAAAGAGAGAGGCAATGCCACTAAGAAAATGCTTTTTATTTCATATATTTCATAATAAGTGTCATTATTGTTGTATAAAAAAATATCATTTTATAATTCCAATTCAAATTATATTTATTTTTAGTTGAAAATTAATTGCAAACTGTATTAGTTTTATAAATATTGTTTATTTCAAATAATATTAGTGAGAGACGTGTAATTAATAACCACTTGAAGTATTTTTGTCATTTTTAATATATTTAAAAAATGTGAGAATAACATTTATTTAGAAATCGAAAGAGCATTTGAAAGGCACAAGACACGAAACCTCGACGCACTTGGTTCATGCATTAACTTAACTAAGTTCCGACTTCTGATCAATCGCATTTACGTTGCTTAATTAACTAATCAAGACGCGTACGTTTTGCATTATGCAACAAATACCGGAGCAAACACCGGCTGTAAGATCGGGGTCCTGGCGGCTCTAGGAATGGGTGCTAACGATGGCTATAAGAGTGGTATTGACACTAGTGTGGGTTATAAAAAAACACTCTTAAGTATATTGATAATAAATATCTATAAATGTTGATTTGAATATTTTAGAATCATGAGAACTCTAGCGCAAGATACTTTGACATTGATTTCTCATCGTTTTGAGATACTCTTGATAAAATACAAATTACTTAGTACTAGGATCGGTCCGCCCTACGGGCGGAGTGCTTATTTCATAAGTTAAAATATGATTTATTATAGATGTAATTAGTAATAATTATATTTTAAAACTTTTAGATTTACACATCACATTTTAATTATTTTGTTTATGCAGTATTGTATTCATGTGATTAATAGAAAAAAATAACAATTGTCTACTTTTGAGGTTTCTCTATTACAAAAGAGCAGACATATAATTAGTATATTTTTATCATTGTTATAACATAAATATTTTATGATAACTATATTTTTTTGGTCACAAATATAACCTCCAAGAGTAAAAATGACTAAAATATTTCATTAAGCAGACACATGTATATATATATATATATTTCTAGGGTTAACTAATTTATATATATTGTTTAGAGTCAAAGGGTTGAAGTTTAAAAATCAAATTTAGAAGTTAGAAAACTTAAAATAAAATATTTGAAAACATTTTTAAAAATAATTTTTGAATTTCAAAACGAAAGTTTTAAAAAGTTAAAAACAAAAAAAATCAGAAATTGTATTTATATAAAAATGAGTTGGAAATAAATAATTTGAAACAATAAAAATTGTGTATTTGTTTATTTATAGNTCAGAAATTGTATTTATATAAAAAATGAGTTGGAAACAAATAATTTGAAACAATAAAAAATGTTTATTTTTTTATATTTATAGTTATATATCTAAAGTATAAAAGTTTTTGCATATTTATTAAAATCTATTCTTGTCATTAATTTTTTAGAGTCTCTTTTATGACCAAACATAAAATGAGTCTATATATAAGAGAATTTCTCTTGTTATGAAAAATTCATTATTCTTCATAGTGAGAGTATTAGTTTACACATTGCAAAATAATAGTTGTTCAACACCATTTATTTAAAAAATTGCATTAATTATAAACAATGTATACATTTTTTTTGTCAACAATGTATACATTATTTAATTTTACCACTCACATCATTCTATTAAAGACTGACATCATCTCAAAAATTTTGAAGTTTGTTTTAACATTTACAGGTTTTTGTTAATTTTTGGTCTGGACCAGTCTTGCTATGATTCTTTTGCAATTAGTGTAATTGCGCATTTAGTTGTAGAAATTGTGGGATATTTCTCTTTTTTGCTAGAATTTGGAAAATTGTGGGATATTGCATTGTTTTTATATAAAAAGGCTGTGTGGGTTTTACTGTATTAGTCTAAACATTACGATTATTAATCTTGAATGCCTAAGTTGTATGTCGATGTTGGTATTTGTTAAAATTTAAATTTTTATTTTCAATCCCTAACCATGGACTAATGTTTCTTAAATTGAAAAACAAATTGTATCATTTATTTTTAGTAGTAACATGTGTCATACCACATAGCATCTTATGCTGTATGGCTTACCATCAAGAACCAGACCACAAATTTCATTATTACACAAAAAAGCATGTTTTGAATGTAATTTTTAATGTAAGAAGTTCATTTCAAAGGTGGAGAAACAAAGGGATGTACGTTGAAGAATTTTAAATCATAAGCAGAGATAGAGATCACTATCTATCCTATGTGGACGGCAGCTACAGATGGTAAGAGTCATGTTCGAACCGAACCTATCTTTCAAAAACGTTTTAAGGCTCATGTCTCAGACACCAGCGATCTGCACTATCAAATCCCTGTCTCCTACTTGAGATGTGATCATACTGTACAACGCCCAAGCCAATATTGCCATGAGAAACCATATGTCATTGTACTGAGGGTATCTTACTTCCATCAGAGTTCAAGGAATCAAAGAAATCTCCATTTAACATTTTAAAACTGTTTGCTTCCGGTGTAAAGATATCACACCGTACGAAAGTGATGAAAACTCATGTTCTTCTTCTTCATCAACTACAGAGGGATTAGCAGAGTATGGTCTACCTTAAGCACCTGTTTTTAACAAACAAAAAATGAAATTAGAACGAAAGACCATGGATTCAATTCAAGAAATCAATAGAACTGTTAAGACATAAATTCCTCATGAGACAGTAAAATAATAGAAAGAAAGTGTCATGTACCAGCGATTTCCTTGGTGGTGTTCACCCAATGACCAACCAGTTCCTTCCACTCGCTGCATCAAAAAAACAAAAAAAAAACTCATTGCCATATTTCTAAAAGAGTAAAAAAGTGTCAAACTTTATGAAAGAATCAATAGCTCATACCCAATCAAAGTCTTTGCAAGTTGGTGAATCTTATCAGAGCCATGTTTCCTCAAGCCATTAACAGCCTTTCCGATCTCAGGAATCTGCGAGAACAATCTTACAATCACTCACACTTCATACAAAAATTATCAAAAATGGCTGCGAGTACGTAGTTTGGAAGTAGAGAACTTTCGATTCTGGTGGTGGAGTACTGAGCTCTTTGATTAGCTCCTGAGTTCTCCTGAAGTAGACATTGATATTCCGGTAATGAAAGTGGAAGAAACTCTCAGGTCTAATACACGTTGCAGGAGTGTATCCGTCCTTGATCTTTGGAATCCCTGCAACAAACTGCATAATAAGGACTTTAGATCTATTACTCCAAAGTCTCCAATGGATATATATAGCCAAGAGAAGGACAAAGACATATTTTCACCTCAAAGTAGTCAAGATTTGTGAGTGATGTCGTAGACTTCCAGCATATATAACTTGGCCTTCAAGTTTCATCAACAAAAGCTGCATTAGTAGTTGTTTCTGGGTTATCTCCAAGCCACTTTCTCCTATTGACTCTATAATCAAAGCAGTAGCATACATTACACAGTCAATCACTCATCTTCCTATACCTATAAGCAAAGCAAGAAGCTTCCTCATAATATAGCCTTGACTGACGATGTTATGCAATTTTAATCCTACATTGTTCAGACAGTATCACTATGAAACAAAACAATACTATAAATTTAGAACATGAGTGAAGAACTGAAATAAAGATTCGAGTTTCAGAGGATCTAACCAGCAACTACTACCGAATCCCAATATGTTTGGCCTTCTTTCTCGAACTGTTTCTGTTCCCAAGTTCGATTAACCCATTTCGCATACTGAAACAACTATTTCGTGGTGGTTGGCAAATCAGTCTCGTCTCCTCCATTATCAGATGCGGAGCTTCGAAATCTCAACGGTGGTTGCAGAAAAAGGACCAGAAGGGAGAAGCGGGTTTTGACATACCGTTATCGGAGGAAGCTCAAGTGACAGAGGAGAGTCAGCGAATATGTCAGACAAAATCTAAACATGAAAAGTTGGTAATAAGGATTCAAGACGATGGAACTGTAACAATTAAAACAGAATTTTTTTTAAAGAAATACGAACTGAAGCGGAGATTTAAAAGTAACCTGAGAATCCAGTAGAAGCATATCCACTGCCATGAGTTCGTCACTGCGTCGTACGTTCCCAGACTCTTAGAAACGGAGAAACCGAACTTAAACAGCATCGTCCGGTTTCAGGTCAGAAAGAAAGATCGATGCTTTAACCATTTTCTAGATATAAGGCTATTATCTTGTTTTCATCGCAGAAAAAGTTTACATTTTTATAATTGAAATCCACCGTCTTGCATTGATGGAGAATCTGTAACTGATTATAAGAAGTTGAAACATCTCTCACTGAATTCTGGTTTCGTTTCATTCTCAAATGGCAGAGACGAAGCCAAGAAAACCCTAATACGAAAACGACTCAGAGAACAAACAAAAAGCCCACACGAAATTCCAAGCCCACTTAACAAAGAGTTAAGTGAAACCGGCAGCTCCAAAATGCATGAATTAGTAAGGTGGCATCCCATGTGGCATAGATGGGAGAGATTCAAGGTATTCTTTATATATAAAAGATATATTTTTTAATTTTTTTGTGACTACATATTTTAGAATTTCTCATTTACCAACTGAATTTCCGCATACAAAAGTACGCAAATGTGTATTTGAAAAACACAAGAATGTGTGTAAGAAAAAAGAATACGTAAAACATTTTTAAAATATGCGTCAAATTTAAAGACGTAGATGTTCAAGGAAAAAAATAATTATTTGCTTTTCAGATTTGGTTTGTTCGGTTTTTGGCTCTCGGTTTATACAGCCAGCCATATATTTTTGTTCAGCATATACCCAAGAGTAAGCTGTATATTGTGTTCATGACAGCACCAATGTTTATTCTCAAAACCAGAGTTTAGTGGGCTTAAAAGGAAACCATTTGTCGCGGTCCATATAAGGTAAAAATTCAAATAAATATAAACAAATTATTTTTCCACACACGATTTGAGGAAGGCGAAGCGACGAGAAAGAGAGGAAGGATAATCCAATCTACGGATTAGTATCTGTTGTACAGAGGAAGGCGGAGCGACAGTGAGTGTTTCCGTTTCTTGTATGATTGGGATATTTATCAGGCATGTTTGAAATCTAGCGCCGTTGTTCTGTTCGTGTTGGATTGTTTCAATCTTTGAATTTCACGAACAGGAACCTTGTTATGGTTTAGGAACATGGAAAGAAGAATCGATTCTTTATTGGATTTAAAAATTAACTCTAGTTTTCTTTCTTTTATATATTTGGCATTTATGTATATGTATATATAGCTATAGTTGTTATGTTTTGAGATCAGTCTACTCTTTAATGCAATCACGGTTACTACTACTTCACCAGTTAGTAT
>OVBX01005304.1:0-13295 GCA_900406325.1 Erucastrum elatum
ATAAGAAAAATATAATTAGATATTTTTGAAAAAATATTGTTTAATAATTATTTAAAGATAGGTAGAAAATTAATAATAAAAATCCTGAAAGTTAGGTCACTTAGTAAAAAATGAATTGTTATGTATATACATAATTAGTTAAATAATTACCATATAATTTATGTATTTAATTACGAAATATATATAATTAATTATTTTCAGACACATATATCTTATATAATAAAATAAAAAAAAGCAAAGAATATTAAAATTTAAGCTTATTAATTATTGTTTCCATAATTTTTAGTTAGAATTTGATTTTGGAAATGCATTGATTAAAGTGAAAAGACAAAAAATCATATAAGGTAAGTTAATTAATAGGTTCAATGGCATATCATTGTAAATAATACTTAAAACTAAGTGGGTAATTTATAAATGTACTTCTATTTTAATAATAGAGATGTTTTTGGAAATTGGATAACCAACTCGTTTTCTGTGGTTCTTCTCTCTGTAATTTTGAAGTTATATTTTAATTCTCCAACGGGTAATTTGGAGGAAGGAAAATTTTTTTTCTGGTCAAAGAGGAAGGTAGTTTTTTGATCAAATAGGAAGGTATTTAATTTTTTTTTTTTTTGAAACACAGCTTATATTAATAACCTTAACAACGGTTAGGTGATGACCATAAAGGCTTCACCATCCAACAGACCCTGTTTTGCCAGTACATCGGCTTGTGAGTTTAACTCTCTTGGGATCCAACTAAAAGCAATAAAATCAAACTGAGAAGACAAAGCAAAGATATCTGAGACGATTCCGTAAAGTTCCAGTGGGATCTCCTTCCCTTGGAGAGCTCTAATCAATTGGGCAGAATCTGATTCACAAACCACTCTCTTCACATCAAGTCGTTGGCTTTCCTCAATTGCATTCCTCATTGCAAGTCCTTCTCCTGTAAGAGCTGACGCCACCGACGCCATATTACTTTTCCCCGACGAGATTCCTCGTTCCTGATTTAAAATCCATCCCAGCCCTACTCGTTGTGTAGATGCTCTCCACGCAGCATCAGATCTTAGGATTGCGCAGTGATCAGGGTGAGGGACTCTGTTTTGCTTTTTCTTTTTTTCCTTAGAGGGTTGTTCTTGGCTGTCATTCCATTCTCTGGAAGGTATTTAATTTATTCTCAACAAAAACAAGTTAAAAGGAGCTCCAACCCGGCTTTGCATACTCATCGATAATCTAAACACTTCGTAACATATGGGATCAAGTTCCAGACCCTCGGACGGTCCGAGGCTCTTCACTCAAGGCCACCACAAATTTTCTGAATACACTCTCACTGTTAAATGAATCTAGTGATAGCGGTTTTAGTTCTGTTAAAAACATTATGTTATTAAGCTAAGTTCAAAAAATATATTATATTATTACACTAACCTCAAAATTTATATTATTAAAACTGAGTATCTTTTGGTGCTATTTACAAATATGGATAACAATTTAAATGAAAATTGTTTGGTAACTTAGATACACTACTAGTATTTTTGACATTTTTTTTTATTTATACATTTAACTATTGTATTTTCAATAAATCAAGTATTCGCTTTTGTACTTCTTTTTATTTACAAATTCTACCCCAGCATTTAAAATAGATTTAAATTAATTAATTACAATTGCTTTTTTGGGTGAAATTAAAACACAAACTAAAATATATATATATATATATATATATATATATAACAACTTTTAATATTACCTTATTTAGTTTACTCAAATATAAAAAATTGAGAGTTTTATTTTTAAGAAAAAAAATATGATAAAATTAATAATACTTAATAAAAAAAACTAATGCAAACAATTACAAAATTTATTTTGTTGTTTCATAATAAAATAAATTGACAAAAAAACAACAAGTTAATATGTGAATAGTACAAATACATTAAATTGCATCAAGTTATAACTTTTTAATATAATATTATGGAAAAATAAAAATAATATTAAATATTTAAATTATAAAATAATATATTCTACTCTATATGTAAATTACACCATTTTAAAAAATACATATGAATTGTTTTTATAAAATTAGCGATTTATGAGTTTACGTTGAATACATGTTAAATCAAACACTGCACATGAGTGCGGATCAAGTTCTAGTAACGGCCGTTATAGTAGCAATGATCAAATAGACAAAGGAGCAAAGACTAACGCACTAGGAATTCAAGTATTTGCTTAATCTAAATTAATCAAAGACTTTATACCTAATTGCAATCATAGAGCATAAATAAACTAACCAACTACAACGAAATAGATTTAATCAAAAAAAATACCAAACAAAACAAAATAAGCATTAGAACAAGTGACAAAGCTAACAAGGTCACAATTCGACGTAGGAAGATTGTTTGACAAACATAATCTAACTTAGGCATTTGAGAGTCTAAGGAAGGAAACCCCTAAAACTTGAGAAGGATAGGTACAAACATAATCTAATTAAAGATTGTTTGACAAACACTTACCTGTGCTCTTCCATTATTCTACTCATCGCAGACACCAATAGCTGACACAAACCCCACAGAACAAGATGCATGTATTATTCGTTCCGAACAATGTGATAGAAAATTGGAAAAAATGTAAACGGAGATGAATTTTATATCTCGACATCGACATGCCGGCATCTGATTAGCTTCAGCAATAAATGACCGAGACTTTAACATGGAAAATGTGAGGTGTTGGGCCAATGGAAGCAGAGGATAGTTGCTATGGGTATCTATGCTCATGTACAAATATAAAATGGTTAATGAGAGTTACTGTTGTTCATTCAATCCACTAAAGGCCTTTGATAATTGATCAAATTAAGGTGGCGTTTCCTGACCGCAACTTTAATAAAGAACATAGGAAAATCCATTGTTGATGTGAAAATTGCATCTAATACTTGCGAAATTTCAAGAGTACACAGACCCTTCAGTCTTTCATGTATCCGATTTATGTAGATTCCAAAATCAATACCTTTCGTAAAAAAAAATCTCTATAAAGCCCATGAACTTTTGCTCCTTATACTTTATTGGTAGATATAATTACACGGCACTCGCTTTTTATACTGTGGATGACAGGCCTTTTGGAAAAGATCTCATAAACAAATTTATGCGGGCTTTGCCTACGGATACAAAGTGGACAATATCATAAAAATGTTTGACAGAAGAGTTGTACATAAAATTTGAAAAAACCTAATAATTGGTATCAAAGCTAGAGAAGATGATGCTCCAATCTATGAATTCTGGAGATTCTGGTGTGGAAGGTTCTCTCAAAAGTAGTCTTGCGAATGATGTCTGATGATCTTGTATGTTATGTTGGCAATGATAATGTTACAAGATGGATGTTTGGATTTGTGAGAGGGTGGAAGAATCACTGATTGTGTGGTTTTTGAGAAGGCAATTTTAAGATGTCAATTCAAGTCCTACATCGAAAGTTTAGACAAGTAATGTCTACTATGTAAAAAGTGTCCAACTATGATTAGTATGGAGTCTTTTGAAAATTAAGAATCTCAGAAACAAATCTATGCAGGCTTTGCTTACGAGTCTATAGTGGACAATATCATACTAATCTTTCGTGGAAAAGTTGGACATAGGGCTTGGAAAAACTCAACAATTCATAGATGAGAGCATCATCTTCTCTGGATCTGATATCAAATGTTGGGTTTTTTCAAATTCATGTCCAATTTTTCCGCGAACGAATAGTATGATATTGTCCACTTTGGCCTGAAGGAAAGACCTGCATGGTTTACTTTGGTACTCGATTCCAAAAGGTTTCATACTAATCAGAGTTGGACATCATTTATGTACTAGACATTATTTGTCTAAAATTCTAATGTCGGACCTGGATTGACATTTCAATATTGTGGTTGAGGATTTAACAATAACAAAGATGGCTACATGTCATATGTCATGGTTAGCTGAACGGATATTATACGGTTTATCTTTGTTTCCACATTTTTACCTTTTTATCACGGAATCAAGTATATAAATTTTACATTTTGTTGATCACACGCTTTGCAACTTCAACTTTCATTTGGTGAAATGATATTAACACTTTTAGCAACAAAAGAAAAATATTGGTACACATGATTAGCTTCAACAAAAGGAAAACTTAAATTTTGAAGAGGTAGGTTACATGGGTTTAGACTTTAGAGGTTATATATTCCGAAGGAAAAAACAAAAAGCTAAACGAGGGTACCTGTTGGTTATTCGAAGCACTAGATGCGTTTATGAATTGATCTTTTTTTTTTTTTGACCGCAACTAATATAGCATAGGAAAAAAATACAAGTGGATATGTTTCAATCTAAGGGACATATCCGTTGTGGAATTCCTTCTATTAGTCATGTTGATGAAAATTGCATCTAATGCTTGCAATGATTGAAGAGCCATCATTAGACCATATAAGCTTTTGGGTTGGTGTTTGATGCATCTGATTGTGAATACTTCATTAGTTGAGATAATTTTGAACATCAGCAACCATTTTCATAATTATCTTGATTGTTATAAAAATCATCTAGTGGGATTACAGGGTATATAAATTATGAATGAAGGAAAGAATTGGAATTCGAGGTAAATAGGTAGCCAAACACATTTCAACAATTTTTCAAAATCTGAAGTTTGACTTAAAAAGTTAAAATTTTGGCGTTTGCCAAAAAAGTGAAAATTTCACCTTTTGATAGCCAGAAAGTTATGTGGCTTAATGTAAAAAAAATATTTTGTTCAAAACATCTTTAGCACTTGCCAATAATTTGAACTTTTGATTTGACCATTTTTCTTACCATTTTTGTGATCTGTCCATGATTAGACGATACTCCCTCTATTTCATATTAAGTGTCGTTGTAGAAAAAAATTTTCGTTGCAAAATAAATGTCGTTTTCGCATTTCAATATAAAATTTATTAACTTTATTCTACATTTTATTTTTCTATTGGTTAAGATTTATGGATAATGGTATTTTTATATAGGAAATATGTAAAATTAAATGATTTTTTAATCTGTGTGTATTAGCTTAGAGTGACATTATAAT
Organism: Erucastrum elatum; assembly: GCA_900406325.1. Taxonomy (NCBI): domain Eukaryota; kingdom Viridiplantae; phylum Streptophyta; class Magnoliopsida; order Brassicales; family Brassicaceae; genus Erucastrum; species Erucastrum elatum. The sequence goes on from OVBX01005304.1 coordinate 5,023, forward strand.
GAAACAGAGAGAATAATAGATTAATCACGGGAAACAAATGTGGCTAATCAACCACATAAATAGCTAGTAAATCCTCGGCCAGTCAGCGTCATCAAGACAAATGTTTTTCTGTCAATAAATTAGACAGTCCTTTGAGTTGAATAGTTTCGTTTAAGTCCAATAATGATACTTAATTTTTAAATTAGTTATGTACTGATTTTGAGAAATAGAATATGGTTGGTTAGGGTATATGTACGTTTTAATCAAATTTTAATATAAAGATTTCTATATGAAATTCAGAGAGTTGTATATATATTTAATTCTTCACATAGATAGATATGCAATTTATGTATTATTCTTTTCCAAAAGAGTTAGCCTATAGTAGCAGCAGTCAACATAAAACTACGTACGCGACATATGGAGATAACATACTGGACATTGCGTATATGTCATCCCTGCATAATACCTACCAATGTTGTTGAATATTGCATGTTAGCTTCTAATACCTTTATGAAAAGAAAAAAAGGTTCGAATACCCTTCTCTTTTTGTAAATCAAAATCTTCTAATACCTGCATCATATAATAGCTTCAAATACGTGCATCACTTTTATTTAAGTCAAGCAACAACAACAACACCCCCTAATAATCATAACTTCATGAAACGAAAACACTTCTTATTAAGAGTCCAGTGTTTGGTTTTGGTACATTACAGAAACATCACACACATACATCTTTTAAAATTATTATTTAGGATATATAATCATAACTTTCTTATTTGAACCGGCAGAGTATTGGGTGCAGCTAGAGTCCCTTACTTCCCCACCCGACCTTGTGGTGGCCGCCGGAGCTCTTGCTCATTCGCCACTTCTCCTCAGCCTTCACCATTACTGTACGGCCACTGCCACTTCCATGGCTGGGGTTCATGTAGACATGATGTGGTGGAATCTGAGGACCCATAAGCCTGTCCTGGTGCTTCATCCCGTGCGCCCCGTGCTGCTGCATACCGTGCCCACCGTGCACATCGTGGTGCTGCATCCCGTGCGCTCCGTGCTGCTGCATACCGTGCGCACCGTGCTGCTGGATACCGTGCGCACCGTGCTGCTGCATACCGTGCGCACCGTGCGGCTGCATACCGTGCCCACCATGTCCACCGTGCCCATCGTGGTGCTGCATCCCGTGCCCACCATGCTGCTGCATCCCGTGCCCACCGTGCTGTTGCATCCCATGCGTACCGTGCTGCTGCATACCGTGACCACCATGCTGCTGCAGCCCGTGCCCGCCATGGTATCCATCTCCATGCCTTCCCTGCCATCCATTAGCCATCTTTCCATCATTAACCAGATTATTAGTGGTGATAAGCAATACAGAAATTCTAAATCCGTATGTTAGGGTGGACAACTGGTGCATTTGCATACGGCTTACCATATCACAATAAATCCCAAGATATAACAGATAAAATTACTGAACAAGATTCAGCATCCTAGGGTCAATTGGACGGGATTAACAGCCAATATATTTATTTCTGTAGCTTAAATATGAACCAATTCTTCTCTAATTATATACCAACAAAATCTTTTTTTTGTCACAAATACAAACAAAATCTAAAACCATAGCAAACGGTTCACTAAACTTTTTTATCTTTAAAAACTCTAAAACTACAGCATCAATCATAAATCTCCAAGTTTCTGTACTTCTAAATATTTTAAGATACCAACAAAACATGCAACCTTTTTGCTAGTGGTGTGTTACGTGTGTACTAATGTTTTCATTGCGTCTCCATGGGCCAAACCCCCATAGTGCCTGTTTTCTTTTAAAACGTTTCAAGGCACTTGGAAAGAAAGCTTACGTTGTGGTGAGGCTGAGCTAACGGAGGTGGGTGCATGACGTTCATACGGCTTCTCTTAATGAACTCATCATCGTCTGAGTCTTCTTCATCACAGGGAGGCATGCGAGCCATGGGTGGACGGCCGTGGTTAGCCGGAAGCCTCATTTGGTGGTCGTAGCGGGATTGACGATCAAAGTGGCCACTTCCCTCATGCGACACAAACTCATTGTGTCCCTCAAAGTCGTAACCACTGCTTATGTGATCCTTGTGGCCGAACCCGTGCCCGCGCCCACCGATAAGTGTGTCAAGCATTTTTCTTAATATAATGTATATATACTTGTCTTAGTTTTTCTTATTTGGATGAGTGATTAAAAGCCTCCTGGTGTGTCTATATATACACATTTTTGTTGTGTAGTGTTTGTTTTAAAAAGGTGGTGGATACGGTTCCCTCTGGCAATCACTCCTACATCATGATAAGTATCTGAATCTTATTCTCTTTTCCACCAGCACCATACGGAAAGTTGACTAGACATATATGTTCTGATTCCGTTCGTTCTTTTTACTAGATAATTCAGACTGACGTGGGAAATTCAAATTCTAAATTGACAATTATATCAATGCAAGGATAGTAATCAAACTGATCATAAACTTCCATTTCTATTTTAGTTTTGTATCAAGCTCAACAATCAATCCAATTTAGGATTAGAAACAACTAGATCCAGTTTAACGGAATAGAAAATTAAGTTGAGTGTATAATTCTTTCAATATTATTTGAGAAACATTACAATCTTTGAGGTATGACATGTACATCACTAAAATAATTTTTAAAACCTTTAGAAAATATGTTGGTTCATCTAAATATATACTATGTTTTTCTTCAAACTAATCATATAATAAATTATAAAAAGCATTTTTGTTTCTTTAATAAAAGCTACAGAATTAGCTAATACATTCAAAATATATATATGAAGATTAATTAATTTGAATAATAAAAATTTGATAACAATTGTGTATCATCTTTCATTTTTTAATTTTATATTATTATATTAAATTAAAAGATCACATCAACCATATGATAAATATTATATCTTCCGTATATTTTGTATTTTCAATTTTTAACAATGAATATAAATTAATAAACTGTTAAAAATTCCACATTGAAAATTTTGTGTTCAGTGGTTTAAAATTTTTTTTATAACAGGATAAAAATAATCATATAATTATATGATTACGGAGTCTCATTTATTAGATATTCACATTCACATATATGTTATATTTCCATTGGATTAATTCCAGTAAGAGATAAAAAAATTGTTATAAGTTATGGGCCACCAATAAGTAAATCTGTAGTTCCAAAAGAGATCACTCTTTTGAGGCTTAATTTGGCTAGCTCTAATGAACTAAAAAACATTTACTGATATCTGAAATTCACTATGGTTTAATTAACTTAAGGAAGTGATTTTAGTTAAATTTATTGTTTCTCTGAACGAAGGTATACCGCAGTAAAATTACATGTCTGTTTCGGAAAGTTGAACCAGTTCATTGTAGGACAGGAGACCATTTCTTTCTCTGGTTTTATTTTTTACAAGGGTCGACCCGCCCTGCGGGCGGGAAGTTATAATAAAAACTATTTCATATAAATTTATATTAATTTTATGAGACATTTTAAAAGCATTGTATATCGAAAAACGATATTATAAACAAATAAATAATGAATAGGATTCTGAGAACATATTGTTTTTATAATAATAATTTTTTATTTGTATTAAAGTTACAGTATCTTCATTATTCTCTACTTTTCAGATTAAAGAATTTATATTTTCATTACATGTAAATTATTTGATGTTCTGTTAATTTGGTCTGCCTAATTTAGTTGTTGTTTTTAGCTGTAAGATTTGGTTGTAACAACTGTAAGTGATATGATTAGATTGTTATGCACAACGCTCGGGGCTGGCGTTCGGGGTGAAATACGACCTAAAAATGAGTGTAAGCCAAGTTAGATAAGAAGATCACTGAAACGATGTCTGTGCCTGGGACCAAATGAAGAGAGTGCAGATAAAAATATGATTGCTAAATGAGTCTTTTACTTTCAATTTGGATTTCAACTGGCTACTAAATGTATATATATAAATACATATAATGAGAGAAGGTTAGTATGGTTCACTCTTTAAGCGACTATGAATATATAAAGAGTATGTTAGTTAATTATTAGTATATTGTGAAGTTTTCTAGGACAGGATTAATTATAATGGGAAAAGGTTAGTGGTGCTAACTTTTTGGTGTAGATGAGAGAAGATTATTATAGATTTTTTGGAGTTGTAGATGATGGAAATATGTAATGAAACCCAAAACTGGTGTATTTAAATAGGCCAACCAAAAACATTGGTAATAGTTCAACGGAATACTTGGTTGGTGGTGATTCAACTTAACAACATCCAAAATGCTAGAGTTTCGACATGTTGTGCATTCAAACGAAGAGATCATATCTGAAGATTTTTTGGAGAACTTAGAACATGTGATACAGCACCACCTATCTCTTGTTTCAATGCTTGCAACATTTCTGGTGCAGAGAAACTCCGTAGTCTGTGAGGAAATGACGTGAGTAGTGTGAATAATATATAGCAAAGTTAATAATCTTCAGAAGCTGTCTGTGGTTGCGATTTAAGGACGTATGCGTGAGACTCTGACACCGTGACTGATTCTATTTTCTGGACGGCTCCTACGGGTAGAAGTGTATTAAGTTGGTCTAAAGATGCCTAAGAACATCAATCAAAAAAAAAAAGGTCAAACGTACATTCTAATTAATTTGACATTGTGGTTGTAGCTAACGATAATGGCCCACCTGAGATACAAACAAAAACAGAATCATATCTGCAAATGTTATGGAGTAGTCTGCTGCATACTCAGAAGATGAAGGTGTGGTTTCAGTTTATATTTTCAAAAAGAAAACTTGATTAACATGTGTATATATTTGGTGCGAATGAAAAGAATAAGAATCAAAACCCTTTATTACACTGAACCAAACGGCTTTGTTTTCCAAGATAATATGAAAACCAGTTTGTAGCTTCTTCTCCTTCATCTAAATTCTAACGCAGAGCCAGACAATTATGACATCGAGGTACCTTCTGTGGCCGACCTCGGTTTAGTCAATGGAATCTTTAGCGGACTCATACCAGGAGCTCTAACCACAGCAAAATGAAAGAATCAAGACAATCAGTTCTTGACAGAACATAGGAAGCTAAGACATACTGAATTGGCTAGGATGAGTATGAAAACTGCAAAGAGATCAATCAATAGGATCTCACATAGTTGAAGAGCACCACATCTATTGCTTAGAGTCTGTTTCAGCTCTGTTCACAATTACTTTTGAAATGGATCAGTAACTTGATCAAATATGAATTTGAAAGGAGCAAATAAATTCAGAGTATAACCAAACAGATCAGGGAAAAAGAAGATGTTGAAGCTAATGGTGATGCGTTTAGTCAAATTGAATTAAGAATCTGTGAATTGTGATAATACTAAGGAATATTGGGATTTAGCTAAATGATAATGTAATAACATCACAGTTCATCATTAAAAAAAAACATCACAGTTCTTACAAAAATATATAAACACAAAAGAATCATACAAACGAAAAAAACAGAATATATAAAATGTCACAGTTCTTCGTTTAAAAACAGAGTATACAATAATATTGTAATAACATAACAGTTCTTCGTTTATAGATTTTAAGGACACGACATGTGCGTTGCAAAAATAGAATCAAGATATTTATGAGATGTTTAGGTGAATGAGACACCAAATTTGCATGATTTAGAGATCTAGACAGGAAATAATTACTCACCTATCCATCTTGATGGTCGCCATCAAGTGGTTCTTGTCTCCCGGTGGGTCACTCACCGTGCTCTTAACCGCCGTGATCTCCCCAATGAGGTCTGTGGAAGGATGAACACTAAATACAATTCTGGGTGATAATGATGACGATTAAAAGGAAATTACCCGGGAGCTGAGTGTTAGATTTTGCTAGCTTGAGGAACTCGCTTCCACTACGGAACCAGAAACACTCTTCCGGCGGTGTGGAACTCAGTTCAGTTGACACATTCAATGAGGCTGTATCTTTGAACCGGATCAACAGTAGAGTCTGACAGCCTAAATTTTGGATCACACCGAGCCGCATCTAAACCGGCCACATAATACATTGATTCCGTAGTTAGTTGATGTCAGAAGGTCGGAACATGGCTAGCAGCACGGGAGGCCGCCATAAGAGTAGCCTGGAACACAATTGTAAAAGTCAGAAAAAGAATCGTCTATTCATAAGTTAACCAGAAATTAATATCTATAAACGTATCATAATTTCATAAGATCGCCGGAAGAATAACAGTAATATTAATAGAATCTCAAAAACATACCTTGTAATCAAGCAAGAGTATGACATGATGATTTTGAGAGGAAAAGAAAACTCGAGAGTTAGCCATTTTCCAGAAAATAAATCTGAATAGAACGTCGGGATGAATTCAAGAGTACGGGTTCTGACCTTTTTATAATGAGATTTCTCTACCGCCTTGCAAGACCAAAGCAGGCAATAAATGTATATAGTGGATGATGGAATCAAGGAGGACTATAAGAAGATGAATGTATAACTGGTGAAATTCAGGCTCGGAGGAAGAAGATGAATCGAAACCCTAGAGTTGGAGCTTCCATCGCGACGGCGGAAAAAAACAATGACTCAACCACTGAAGAAGGAAACGACGCGTTTCAAGTAGCCTAACGTATTATCAAGTTGGGGTTTCATTCTAAAAGCCGTGTAAGCAAAAGCCCAAACCAAATGTTAAGTGGAATAAATGAAACTCAGCGTTTCATACGTGTCATCATCAGGAAATTCGAATTGTTGCGCTGGCGTCCTTGTTGGCACACCCAGGAGAGAGGCATAGTCTTCTTTATATATAAAGATTTTATTTTTATTTTATTAATCTGAGGGTATTCCAAACTCATGAAGAAGCCCAGACTAATTTCTAAGAGGAGGTGCAGCCCACATATAGACTCTCTCTGCGGATATTCAAATGGATCCTAAAGCATAGGCTCATATTCGTGTTAGGTGACCAGGATAATTGTGACTTAGTTTCACGCAGCAGATGGATCAAACCTGAAACATGTTGGTGTCACAGTCCCGTCTCCTTACCACTCAACCACAATCATCCGGTCAAAAATTATTCGGTTAATTTCGGGATTGGTTTTTTCTTATACCAGTTCATTGTAAGACATGAGAATTTTTTTTTTCTTTGTTGGCGGAGAAATTCTATTTTGTAGTTTATTTTCCACTTCCATTTTATTTTTATAAGTACAATACTTTGAAACTTTAAAGTTTATAAGAAATAATTTTTATTTTCTCTAGTTAGTTAGTTTTTTATCTTGATTCTCCTGAAAAGTATATTAAGTTAATTTCTTTTGAAATATTTTTCCTAGTTAATTTTTTCATTAAATTTATTTTATTTTAAAACATATAATTTATGTATAGCCTATAAAAAATATCTGGGCAGTTTTTTGAACCCGTTGATCTTATTTATCAGTCAGTTAGTTTAGATATAATTTTTGTTTTTAATACCATATTCAATTTTTGACACACATAACTTTAATTTTGTTGCATCTCTTAACACATTTTTGTTAGTTACGATTATGTTGTTTTTTTAAGAAATATACTACATAGATATCAACTTCATTACATTAAATAGTTTTTTGTTGGTTTGTCCAAAAAAACAATTTTGGATATTTGATATATTAAATTATTTCATCAACATTCTTATTTTATCTTTTATTAATATTTTAGAATTATATATGAACATTTCAATAATATGATACTAATTTTATTTTTCATCTGCTTGCGAATTGGATTCGAACCAATCAAGCTACTTGCCCTTTAGTAGATCGTGAGTGAATAAATAAATTTAAAATTTAAAATGTATTAAGATAAAGTTTGGCTTTAATCACTTACTTATTAAATGTACTAGGTAAGGAACCCGTGCGATGTCGCACGAAACTCATTTTATGAAAAAAAATTACGAATTGTGATAGAAAACTTTATAAAATGTATCAAAAATTATTCAACTTATTTTGGTCCTAAAAATATATTCAATCATTTTCGAGTCTTTAAAACATTTACATTATTTATTTCCAAGTTATTTTGTATCTAATATTTCATGAACAAAAAATTATGATTGTTAAAACATAATTCCATCATTTTTAATATTTTTTGTTTTTATAATATGTTAATATATGAATGTATATATATAGACTAAAAAGTAATGAAAAATATAAAAAATAGACGAAAGTTGTTCCAATAAAACTCTATTTGAACTTTCTTTTCTAGTTTAATTAATATATAGTAATATAAAAAATTATAAGACTATGCAGAATAATCTTCTTTGTTGAAGAATAATGGAATAATAGATCTTTGATGATGCAAAAATTTATT
>OVBX01005305.1:0-13292 GCA_900406325.1 Erucastrum elatum
TATATATATTAGAAATTAATCTAATATCAAAAGGGAAATATATAATTTAAAAATACATAAAATTCCCTTATATTTATAACATGGTTTAACAAAAAAAGAAAATTCCTTTTAAATCTTAAAATCATAAAAAAAATCGTAAATAATGTTGGTTAAATCAGATTTCCTATCAAGTTTTTTTATAAAAAAACTTAACTACACTAATTTTTCAAATTAGTTAATTTTTAGGTATTATTTAATTTTAGTTTAATCAACTTTAAATATTTTATCATTTTTTCCGTTTACTTAAAATTATAAATTTTATTTGGATGTCCATATCTATATATAAAAAAAAGAAATAATTCTTTCAAGTTTAAACCATCAAAACTAATATTTCAGTATATATAGATTCCATCTTATTCATAAGAAAATTATATTTCTTTCTGTAAAAAATTACGTCCACCATTTTTGTTAAAGAAATTCATTCATCTCTTTAACAGATAAAAGATAATAATAAGTTTGATAAACTGACTATGTGTTGACAAAAAAAAATCTGACTATGTAACCAACGAGACTTATATTTATAATAGGGCACATACAGTTTAGAATGAAGTGCATACACTTTTACTTAGTGTTGCTTTCACAAAAGAAACCCAAATATGTTATTTAAAATAAAAACATTTTGAGTCTTTTAGTTTAATAAATTTGATTCAAATGATAAATATTCATTTCAACTGATAATATTTTGATGTAATTTTTAATTTTAATAATGCAATTTTATGCTGGTTTAAATTTTATTTTTAGAATTTACTAGTATAAGAATTTATAAGGATTTTGTTTTTAAAAAAAAATCAAAATTCCAATAATAAACCTAAATAAAAATATATAATTATAACTAAAACACCCATACCAACAATAAGAAAAGTTAAAATAAAATTAGAATTTTTTGAAACAAAATTATAAAAAGGTTGAAATCAAAAATAAATAGTTAAAATTTATAAGAGGTTTTAGAAATAATTTAATATTTCCTTAGTTGCACATTAATAATTAATCAACTCCGTAAACATGACTACAATTTATTGCAGATTATCTCAAATCCAGGTTTCAAGTCCAGAAGATAGCGCAATTTATTAGGCAACTATGCAGATTATGAAAGGAATGATTGCAGACAACTATGCAGATTATGGAATGAATGATTACAAGAGATCTTCAACATGGTGCAAGTAAATCTAGTCGGGCGTGGATCTTCATAAGACGGCTCAGATGATGCAGTTAGGCGTAGATCTTCATAAGACATGTAGTATTGTCAGTTGTCGAATCGTCTATATAATATTCCTAATAATTGTAATATCATGATAAGTCAGCGTTAAAAAAAACATGACTACAATTTATCGTTCATTACTAATCTTTATATATATTTATATATATAAAACAGTTTGAATCACTCCCAGACGTGGCAGCACATAAGCAACGCCTCGTTTCATTTAAAGTGGAGATCCATCGAGTTGGGCTTGGCTTGGGCTTCGCCTATCGGTTATCATCTTCTCTTGACGCAGATATTCTTCGTTTTCTTCGTCCCTTTCCCGTACGGGGCAGCGACTGTCGAGCTTCGTAACAGTGATGTGTATTAAATCGTCTTTAATCCTCATCCAACTACGAATCGATCGGTAGCGGGTGCTAAATCGTGTATAAATATGCAGCAATCTCATCGATGCGCTGTTCACAATCTCACAATCTCATCTCTCGCTCACTATCAAATCTTACTCATGCTCTATCCAAATGGCTATTACAAATGTTTTCTTTTCCGATCTCAAGGCTGGGCGGTGCTCATCTGTGGTGGAGGCTAGATTGCTTCGATTCTGGGAGGCTAAGAACGTTAAGCGCGGTGGGAGCTGATGTGGATGGATTTGTTCATGGTCGATGTGAACGTGAGTTGTTCATCCTATCGCAATTCTTATAATTTATTTCCTTTTCTTTTAATAGAGATTCTTTCGTATCGTTCTGTGTTGATTATGATATCCGTAACGTGATTATCAGAGTTGCTTTGGTTTGGTATCAATCATTTTGTTTAGTTTATGTTTTGTATTTATGTTAAAGATACAATTGTTGATCCGTTTAAGTTTTCACCGTGTATTACAAATGATTGATTGTTTTAACTGTGTTTCAGTCGACCATGATGCAAGTCACGATCAGCCCCGGCCGTCTTCCACAGTTCCGTGACAGTCTCCGTGCCGGAGCAATGTTTTCCGTGCCTGGATTTGAAGTGCGCGCAGAATTTCAGTCTCACTGATTTGTCTTTGATGATCCGGTTCAACGAGTCCACTTCATTCGAAGAGTTGACTGAACCTGTCTCTCCCTTGCCAGAGGAAGCATTCCGGTTTGGCACGCCACGATGTACGAGTGTTTTGAGTGTTTTATCTACAACCTTTCTTCTGTCAATAAACATAGCAATGTTGTTTTTTTGGTATATAACTTAAATACGCCTTGGATACATGAGACTCTTTCTTACATTCATTATCACAGTTGGTTTGATTTCTCTATTTTGTCTTTTGATTTGTTATTTCTAATTCCATATTTTTCAGGCTAGAGAACACACTGAATTATGCTCCTGAGAGACTTCAGGCCATTGGTTACATAGATTGCTGCAGTTCTATCTTGGTATATTTTGTTTTGTTCTTAGTTTTTTTTTTTAAATCAAAGTTCTTAGTTTTCTTCTAAAATTGAAGATTTGGAGAGAGAATGTCGCTTGTAATTGGTAAGAGCTGTTGAGGGATCAGTGTTGAAGAAGACCATCAAAAACAGACGTATTTTCATTTTACAAAGTTGACGTCGTGATCAGTGGCGAATCTAGAAAAAAAAAATAATGGGAGCATAAAATAAATAAAAGTTCACTAAAAGTGCAGGAGGGGCTTTTGAACCTTGGTCTAAGGGAGACATACAATTAATTGGAACCAACTATGCTACAAAAGACTTGAAGTATCTTAACCAAAAATAATATTTCTAGATTATTATGGGGCAACTGCCTCCTTAATGAACGTATGTTCGCCAATGGTCGTGATGTAATTGTAATTTTCTGTGTTTAGTAATTCTGGTAGTAATTGTAATTTGACCCTTAACCCTTTATAGCTGCGTCTCTATGATATATTAACACAGAGTTTAACCAAGATAGTTTCCGCACACTATCAGAACAATAAGAAAACAAAATTCAAGCCAACACAACCCCTACTGCAAACAAAAAGATCAAAGCAATGTTTCCCTACCCATAAGTTAAGAGTTGATCAAATGTAGGAATTCATAATACCGGTCAGCTACATGAAACCAAATTAAATACATCTGTATTGCACATAGCACTTTTATAAATCACTAATTTTCTATAAAAACCTAATATGAGACTGATAATTTCTACAAAATCACCTACTCTGTTTCAACTATACAACCACTCGAAAACCATTCCAAAATTTGTTCAACTCTAACACTTTATTGATATCTCTTGGGTGCTCTTAACGCGTTAGTGAGATTTCGGTGCTGTTATCTCACTTTACTTGTGGTTACTACTCCTTGCATTGCATGCGATCTTCATTTTTTTTTGTTATAAGTTCTATACTTCTATACATTTGACACCTTTCAATATGAGTTTCTTTTACATGTCATAGCTTTTCAAAGGTGACGTTCAAAGATATATTGCCTTCATTAATATGAATCATATTAATTCTACTGGATCTTTTCCTGCAATTTAATATGAAGTTGCGCTAAGATCATACACTAAACCCGTTGTTCTAAACCCGTTGTTTATAAATATCAAACTATAAATGCGCAAAATGAATATTTATCCATTTATCCAATTTAATAACTCTATGAAAACGTAATCTTGTGAAAAGAAAACTTAAGCTAGAGTAATCTAACACTACCTTTATAACTTATAATAGGTTTTTTGTCGCTGTTGTTGTGCGTGTTCGCTCTTTTCATAGACAAGTATAGAGAAGAGTTTCGTGTCAGTTAGCAGACTGATCTCTACTACTCTACTGGCAAATTAAATGCATAAAATCGACATACATATTTGAGATACACATTGACCAAATTTTTTTTTTTGAGAAACATAAAAAATGGAAAGGATTTAATAACAAACAAATAAAACTCTTAAACATTACTAATTTTTTTGGTCTACTTAATCCCTTCCATTCATTAACCGTAATCGCTCAAAAACCTCTGTTGATATACTCTTGAAAACTTACCAAACAAAGAGAAAGCCCCCTTGCATAATCTTTTTTCTTTAAGAAAATGAAATAGATTAGTGATACTTTGTAAACACTAAACCCAAGTGATTAGCCAATAGCCACCAAACAAACACATGATTAATGATTTTTTTCTTTGTAAACACTGTGAGTAGCCACCAAACTGTGTAATAATACTAGTTGAACCGTCACAACCACTTTAAATCTCAACTTTATTGATATCTCTTGGGTGGAGACTATGAACATTAGTTTTGATTCCAACTCGTAACCAAAGAATAAAGTATACGTGAAGAATAATTCTAGTGTGGTGGTAGTTCAAAACCCATAAGGCCAAATTTGATTCTACAGTGAAAATGATATATAAACTAAAGTTGATTTCTTCCTTTTTAGATTTGACTTTCTTTTTCTTCCAATAGTAGGCCAAATAGATAGATGAAGTGGGCACTCTCTAGCTCTTAAAATTGTACAGTAACACCTAAATCAAGAACTGATATGATTCAATTACCTAAAATAAGTGAAGAACTTTACAGAAACACTTTCTTCTTCTATTCACTAATCACAAATTCAATGCTCTTCGATTCAGGCCAACACGTCGTGAGGCTAGTAGTGAAAGACTTGGCGTTAGAACATGTAAAAGTATCCTCTTTTACATTTAAAAATATAAACCATAATAACCAAAACAAAAATAAAATTGTTTTTTAGAGTTTGATGAAACCAAAAAGAATAATATTTTTTTATGATAAAAAAAAATTGACAACTCGTAATCACGCAAAGCTGTTACCTTTCGTTTTCACCATTCATTGAACACCACAGAGGTTTCATCGTCTTCGTTTGGTGCAGGAAGATTAAGATCTATCATCCTCTGTTTCACTGATACTTCTTCTTCTTCTTCTTTAACGCTTAGAACACTTTGATTTACAGACAATTCTCTTCTTGATCCGATGCTGTTGTTGCTTCCGTGAGACCTCTTATGACCACCAAGTGCTTGTCCTGAAGTGAAAACCCTAAAACAGATCGGACATTGGTGAACTTTCTCGTGCTCTGTTTTCTCATGCTCTGTTTTCCTCGACGTCATTACCGTGAAAGTCTTGTTCTTTTTGTGGCTTGCTCTGTGTCCTCCTAACGCTTGATACGATTTGAACTCTTTACCGCAAGTCTCGCAGCTGAATCTTCCACTTCCTCCTCTGTTCTTGATCGATTTGTAATCTGTCTCATCATCATCTTCTTCTTCTTCTACTACAATGGCCTTGTTCTTCTGTTGCTTCCACTTGTCTCTGGAGAGCATAATGAGACAAAAGGCTAGATCTTCCTCCGTCGTTGTGTCAGAAGCTGAGCTGTGATGTTCCGGCTCTGTCACGGGTTGACTCGTTCTCACCTTCTTGAAGTCGAAATCGAACGATCCGAGCTTCCTAGTTCGCTTGGAGCGTTTCCGAGTTGGGTTCATCATCCTTGAGGACTCGGTCTCGCTTTCAAACTCTCCGCAATTCACATGATCTTGCTCGTCGGAGGAAGAAGAAGCATCGGACTCTGTTTCCTCACTGAGTTGACTCGGCCGTTCAGTTAATTCGTAAAGCTCACGTTTTGAAGGAAGAGTACTAGTAAGCATGTGAGATCTCATGTGACCACCTAGAGCTCTTCCATTGATGAAGCTCTTGAAGCAAAACCTACACTTGTATCTCTCCATCTTCAATAGAGAAAAGCTTTTTTGGAGTTATCTCTCACAAAGAAAGAGAGAAGAGGAAGTAGAGAAGCTACAAAAGGAGAGTAGGTGACAAAAGCATTCTTCTTCTTACAGCCAACGAACTAATAAGAAGACGAAGAGAAGATTTAAAAAGAGCTAAAATTCATTAATTAATACAATCAAGAAACGGAAAAAAAAAGAAGAGAAAGAGTGAAATTTGTTATTTTGAATAATCTAATTAAAGCGTTTGCCATGAAAGGGTGAAGAACGGACAATGTAACATGCGAGCTTTGCCCGTTTCTCCAACAAAAAGAAAAAATCTTCACATTTCCCATAATACCCTTCGCATTAATCGGATTAAAAATAGCAAAAGTTCTATTTTAACACCTTCATACTCTAAATTCTCTATTTTTAGCGTTAATAATTAATTAACTTACCCATTCTATTAAGGGCACTTTAGGTATTTTACGAGGTGGTGTCTTTATGTCCTTCTTGTTGTTGTAACGAGTCAGGACCAGAACAAAGGCGTTGTCCAAAAACGAGGGGAAGAATGTTTAACACTTTATGGCTGTCAGTTCTTCAGTTTGTGACCGCCACGTACTAATTTCAACGACGGTTACACGAGTTATCCTAACCCACCAGTAACTTTATCTCTCTGATGTAACAAAAAAACAGAAAGAAAGAAAGAAATTAATAAATTAATTTTCCAGTTTAGCCAACTGTCAAGTGACCATATCTCTTAGCAACTTATAAGCAAGCATGATTCTAATACCCACTTAAACTTAGTATAATCTTAGTTTAATTCCACTAATCACTCGACTTAAAAAGATTAGGAATGCCAAAATATGTGAAAAGATTGGTTTTCTCCTTATATTTTGGATCTTTAAAGCTAGAAAACAATGAGAAAAGGTCAAGTGTCCATAACTTTCGTCTCATCAATAACACTGCCACACGTTCTTGTTCAACAAATCAAATACTACCAACTAAAGTCCATTGAACTTAAACTTAGACCAAAGATTAACAAAAAAAAGAGAGTAGACAGTATAAGATGTGAGCTAATTGTTTTTTTTTTGTCAGAGTGTATTATCTCTTAAGCTACAAACACATTTACTTTGGACCCACTATAAATTTATGCCTTTTGGGTTTAATACAAACCTAACTATCTCACTTTATTTTCTTATAACACTGTACGAACCGTGATCAGACACTCACACAGCCATCATGTGATCTTTTTTCTTTTGATTCAGTGAACTGATCATTCGAAGACTAAAATCATCCATAAGGATAAAAAAATAGTTTGATGAGGCGTACTTGTAAAGTGCATGATAGATCACAAATCTCGAAACAAGTTAAAGCTAAACGTTCCATAATTTTAGGTTACAAAAACAATAAATGTACTCAAAGAACTTACTTAGTAAGGTAATTTAACACACAAGGACTTTTATTAATTTTAACTGAAAGTTAGAGATCTTTTGAATCAAAGGTGTGGAAGCAATTCACATACGCAAAGTGTTAAAGTTGCGATTCTTCTTCAATGGCATGACTTAATGGTGGTGCCAAACCACTTACGCTACTCTCCTAAAGAAACAAAAAAACTCACCACTCCTTATTAATTTTCAGTTGACTTGTCACGTTAGAACTTCATATTAATATTTCATTATTAATAAAGTATAGTAAGCACATATATGTGCTACTTGTTTCCAGCATGTAGCATTGGGTTCATAGATAGTAATCACTTTTACAGATATTAATCAAACTGTTTGATGAGCGAATAGCAGTAGCAACACTCTTCATGAAGTCAACTGATAACAGGCGTAAAATATACGGAAAACATAAATATATATCACTTGGGCTCATACTGATAAAAAAAATAAAAATAAAAATGTCTTTTATTCAATATTAGTTATCTGTCCATAGTTGAAATAAGTAGTTCAATCAGAGAGGTTGATCTTGAGATTATTATATGATTTGTAGACAATTTACAAGAAAAAATTGCTTTTAACAGTTTGGAAACTTTATTTTTTGTACATATTATAATTCTTAAAATTTTGAGGATTCTAAGTTAATTTTTAAAGTGCCTATATTGAAACTTAACACGAGTCTACCACAATCAAAAAAGCTTTAGAGGTTATTATCATACCAAATACCAATACTGCTATCGGATCTTCAACCCGCCTGAAAAAAGAAAATCCTATCAGTTCATAGTTAGTAGAAAAGATTGCAAAATGAAGTTCGATTAAAGCCAGGTTAGTTTTTTTTTTCAATAAATAATCAAAAATCAATATAATTTCCTGTATGTTGCTCTTTTCTCGCCGCATTCTCTCACTCTTTTAAACATATGCAAATACCCATTAACATAACTAAGTAGTATAAGAGAACTCGCAGAAAGAAAGGCCCATTAATATAATTAGGCCCATAAGAGTTAAAGAACAAAATGACTTAAACAAACCTAAAACCCTAAATCTTCTTCCTCCCTCCGCTTCCTCTGCAACTGCAAACAGAGGTTTTTCTTCAGACCAAACCCTCTGCCCTCTCTGTCAGCTCCGATGACGAAGAAGAAGAGCGAAGCAGCTAACGAAGATCAAACGAAAAACCCAAATAGAAAAATCGTATCTTTAGTAAAATCTCAGAAAGAAGATGTGAAAAGCTCGAAAGAGAAAGAAGAAGACCTTCTCTTAGATTCCGGCACTGATTCCGACTACGACGGAGATGTATTCTTCTTCTCTTTTGTCTCATACCTTCAAACTCCTTCTTGTGCATTTGGTTAACTTCTTTCTCTGTTTGTTCAGAGCTTGTCAGGCTCTTTAAATTCAGATGACTTCGACTCCGACATCTTCGATTCCGAGGACGATGGTTCAGACAGAGAGACACAAGATGGAGATGATGGCTCAGATGATGAAGGTGAGCTAGTAGATAGTGAGAATGGTGAGGAAGATGGGAGTGACGATGAAGAAGGCTCTGAGCAACGTGAAGTAGCAGAAGAGAGTGATTCATCAGAAGATGAGGTTTGATGCTTCCTTCCCTCTTCTATAAACGTTATAAAATTATATTACAAAGTTTTCATCTTTTTTTTAATCTGTTAGGTTGCTCCAAGGAACACAGTTGGGGATGTTCCGTTGGAATGGTATAAAGACGAGAAGCATATCGGTTATGACATTAGTGGGAAGAAGATCACCAAGAAGGAGAAACAAGACAAGCTTGACTCTTTTCTTGCAACTATGGATGACTCCAAGAACTGGTCTGTTTCATTACGTTTCCGTTACGTTTTGGTTGTATATTAGTTAGTAACATAACACTATGCTGATGTTTAGGCGCAAAGTTTATGATGAGTATAATGATGAGGAAGTGGAGCTGACTAAAGAGGAGAGCAAGCTCATTCGTAGAATGCTCAAAGGGGAAGCTCCACATGCTGATTTCGATCCGTATGCGGTACGTTTTTGTAAGTTTAATGTGTAGCTCCGAGAATTGGACCTTTTGATTGATTCTCTTGTTGGTGGTGTCAGCCTTACGTTGACTGGTTTAAATGGGATGATGCGATTCATCCGCTCTCAAGTGCACCAGAGCCCAAGAGAAGGTTCATCCCTTCGAAATGGGAAGCCAAAAAGGTTGTTAAGTTGGTTAGAGCGATAAGGAAGGGGCTGATCAAGTTTGATAAGCCTGAAGAGGAGCCTAATGTGTACCTCTTATGGGGTGATGATTCAACTTCAGATCAAAAGAGCAAGCACTTGACTTATATCCCTCCACCTAAACTGAAACTCCCAGGTGCAAACTCTCTGCTGACAAATCTGTTTATCTGCTTTGTTTTTAGAAGTTTTTTTTTAATGTTTACAACATGGTGTTTCAGGACACGAGGAATCATACAATCCTTCTTTGGAGTACATTCCAACAGAGGAAGAGAAAGCCTCTTATGAATTGATGTATGAGGAAGATCGTCCAAAATTCATTCCTAAAAGGTATATAAAGGCATCACTTAATATTATAGTTTTATTTTGTATCTGCTAGCTTAAGCCTGCCCTCGTGGTAAATTGATATGTGCATAGGTTTACATCTCTGAGAAGCATCCCAGCATATGAGAATGCACTAAAGGAATCTTTTGACCGTTGTTTGGATCTTTACCTATGTCCCAGAGTCCGAAAGAAGAGAGTGAGGACTTACTTCATCATCTCATTTTCTGGTTATTTTGTTTTATGTTTTTAATCTCACAGTGTCTTGTTTCTTTAGATAAACATCGATCCTGAATCTTTGAAGCCGAAGCTGCCTAGTAGGAAGGATCTTAGACCTTATCCAAACTCGTGTTACCTTGAATATAAAGGCCATACAGGACCTGTTACTTCCATATCCACTGAACTTTCCGGCCAGTGGATAGCCTCAGGTATATATCATTTACTGTCTTTATTCAATTTTCTTGAGCTCTCTTTTGTTTTTCAAGATGCCAATCTTTGTATTCCATTTTTTTTTTGTTTTATTCAAAGGTTCAACTGATGGATCTGTTCGTATATGGGAAGTGGAGACTGGTAGGTGTCTTAAGGTATGGCAGTTTGATGAAGCTGTTAAGTGTGTCGCCTGGAATCCTCTTCCTGACTTTCCAATTCTAGCCGTCGCCATGTGAGTTAGGATCTTGAGAGTTCTATTGCTGATGTATCAGCTTCTGTATTCTGAAACCATCACATTTCGCATTTGCAGGGGAATAGAGTTGGTTTTCCTGAACACTGGACTTGGCACTGATGAGGAACAGCAAAGGATTGAAGAGCTGCTTAGATTAGATAACCTTCCAGAACTTGATGAGGCTGGTAAGCGTCTCAGAATACCCCACCAACATGTTTGTAAGAACATGATTAACTCTCTTCCTTCTTTTTGTGCACCATGTTATCATAGCTGCAGCAATTGCAAACTGGCTTCCAGATGAGAAATATGGAGGGATCAAGATAAGACACTTCAAGGTACACTTTTGCTTAAAATTTCTTGTCGGTATATACATGGAAACATACTTTAGCCAGTGTGGTTTGATCAGGACCTACCATGAACCGATCAATCACATAGCGTAGTAGGATTGGATCTTAGAGTTACTGTACTGGATAAAAACTAAAAAAAAAAATGTATAAACTAATCAAATGAACAAAGAACTAGTCATATTTGTCGTTTTTAATATTTATTTTTATTTTAGTTATGTATCATATTTACTAAAATTTCCTTTAAATTTATATATTAAAAATATATGGGACTAGTTATTGAATCAGGTTTGAACCAGTTATTAAACATGACAAAATATGTATCCAATTCAGCTTCTGGTTCAGTTTTAAAAACATTGATTTTAACTGGTTTGGTTTTTTCAATATTATGTATTTTCAGAACCTATCATATATCGACTGGCATCCAAGAGGAGACTACCTCTCAGCAGTCATGCCAGGTGGAGAAACAAGAGGTGTTGTGATACACCAGCTCTCAGCACATTCAACGAAAAGGCTCCCAATAAAGATGCGTGGACTTCCTGTATGCACACTTTTTCATCCCAATCACCGTGGCATCTTCATCATCGCCACGAAAAAGTACGTGCGTGTTTACAATCTCCACAAGAACGGGGAGCCTATAAAGAAGCTTGAGACAGGGTTGAGAGAAATCTCGTCCATGGCGATTCATCCTGGTGGTGATAATCTAGTAGTAGGAAGCAAAGAAGGGAAGATGTGTTGGTTTGACATGGACCTTTCTTCGAAACCTTACAAGATTCTCAAGAACCATCCTAAAGACATTACCAACGTGGGGTTCCACCGTTCCTATCCCTTGTTTGCGACTTGTTCTGAGGATTCAACGGCTTATGTGTTCCATGGGAAGGTGTATAATGATCTTAATGAGAATCCTCTGATTGTGCCGTTGGAGATTCTAAGAGGCCATTCTTCAAAAGGAGGTCAGTTTTTATTCTACATCATATCATATATTCACATGTTTTGATTCTTTAAGAGATTTAAGAGGTTAATCTATATTATGTGGCAGGAGTCTTGGACTGCAAGTTTCATCCGAGGCAGCCATGGCTATTCACTGCAGGCGGTGACTCAGTTATCAAACTTTATTGCCATTAAGTTTGACATTTGCAAGTTGTATTCTGTTCTCAGTTCTCACATTGCTTTACTTTTTTGTATTGAGAAATTATTTACAAGATTTATTAAAGAGAATAGAAAGTGAGTTATAAGGACAAACTAGGGATGTTAAAATGGGTAAAAAAACCCAGTCTAACCCACAAATAACCCAACCCAGTTTGTATCCAACCCACAATAACCCAAAAACATTAGGGTTGGAATTCAAACCCATAAAATAGCCCATTAGGATATAGGTCTACCCATGAGTACCCATGTACCATATTATTTGTTCTAAAAAATTATGAAAATATGAGTACCTTTTTGGTACACATAACCAAACTATACATTTTATAGACTATTAAAATAATAATTTTACNAGTACCCATGTACTATATTATTTGTTCTAAAAAATTATGAAAATATGAATACCTTTTTGGTACATATAACCAAACTATACATTTTATAGACTATTAAAATAATAATTTTACGGTTTTGGCGTAAAAACTCAATTTTACGACAGGAAAATTTGATTTTACGGTTTTTGCCAAAAAATTCAATTTTACAGTTTTAGCGGGAAAATTCAGTTTTACCGTTTTGCGGGGCAGCTCGACTTTATGGTTTTGGCGGGAAAATATAATTTTATGGTTTTGGCGGGAAAACTTGATTTTACGATTTTGGCGGGAAAACTATATTTTACGGTTTTTGCGGGAAAACTATATTTTACGGTTTTGGCGGGAAAACTCAATTTTACGGTTTTGGCGGGAAANTGGTTTTGGCGAAAAACAGAATTTTACGGTTTTGGCCGAAAAATTCAATTTTACAGTTTTAGCGGGGCAGCTCGACTTTATGGTTTTGGCGGAAAAATTTAATTTTATGGTTTTGGCGGGAAAATTCGATTTTACGATTTTGGCGGGAAAACTATATTTTACGGTTTTGGCGGGAAAACTATATTTTACGGTTTTGGCGGGAAAACTCAATTTTACGGTTTTGGCGGGAAAACTCGATTTTAAGATTTTGGTGGGAAAACTCGATTTTACGGTTTTGGCGGGAAAACTCGATTTTATGGTTTTGGTGGGAAAACTCGATTTTACGGTTTTAGCGGGAAAACTCGATTTTACGGTTTTGGCGGGAAAACTCGATTTTACGGTTTTGGCGGGAAAATTTAATTTTATGGTTTTGGCGAAAAACTCGATTTTATGGTTTTGGCGGGAAAACTATATTTTACGGTTTTGGCGGAAAATTTTAATTTTATGGTTTTGGCGAAAAACTCAATTTTACGGTTTTGGCGGGAAAACTATATTTTACGGTTTTGGCGGGAAAACTCAATTTTAC
>OVBX01005306.1:0-13291 GCA_900406325.1 Erucastrum elatum
CCTTTGTATGAAGGTTGCAGAGATGGTCATTCAGCTTTATCATCTGTTACAAGACTGATGGACATTAAAACAGATTATAACTTGGCGGAAGAATGTGTGGATGCGATAGCTGATTTTGTAAAAGGTATTCTACCTGAGGATAATGTAGCTCCAGGTTCATACTACGAGGTTCAGAAACTCGTATCTGGTGTTAGTTTACCGTATGATGTAATAGATACTAGCTTTTGACCCGCGCACCCGCGCGGGTGTACATTTTTTATAGAATTTATATTTTATATATTAAGAGTCCTATATATATATATTTATTTATTTTCCATTTTACACATTTGTTGTGCTTTAAAAATCGTGTTATAAGAACCGGTCCGACTCTGTCCGTCAGACAGGTTGGAACGTGAGTTACTCGTTAAACAAATTACAAATTGTGAAAAAAATCGGATTCAAGTTATATAGACAAATTTGTGCGTCTGTTTGGGTGTTTGTCTATTATTCAGATCACATTTTTTTATTATTATTCAGAATTTTTTATTTTATTTTAGTGTGCTATATATATCAATTTTAAATTATATATATTTATTTTATATCATAAAATATGCAGTTTTTATATCACAGAAATTGAAAAATAAAATATAAATTAGTACAGAAAGTAAAAAATACAAAACATTTGTATCTGGAAATCATTTTAGATATTTTATAAAATGTTTTTATTCCAAAATATACATCTTATCTATTAATTTTAAAATTTTTAACATTGGGATATACTATTTAATTTATCATATGAACTATCCAATAAATTAATGTCAAGCCCAAAATATATTTGTAAACAAAGCCCATTCTCTAACTGATTATTCCGGGAAAAGTAAAACTAAAACGTGTATGTAACAATAAGTTCATTGCTTTTTACCAATCTGCTGTCGGCTTACCCATCTCTCTGATATCTCTCTATCTCCGTCCCTCATCTCTCTCTCTCTGCTTCGATGTTCATCTCTAAAAAAGTCAGGGATTGAAGAATAAAAGTTGCAAAGTCAGTGATCTAACAGATCAAAGGTTAGAGTCACAAATTTTTTTTTGATTCAGAAAAAATATCTTTAATTTTTTGAAGAACTTCGCAAGAACACTTAGATCGTTTTCTATTATAAGTTGGGATCTGGAGTTTTAAGAGATTTTTTTATAACTACACTGGAAACAGAAACGTTTTTATTTTTATTTTTCAGTTCTCTTGTAAAGCTTTCTATAACTACAACGAAACCATTAATTTTTTCTACTGTTTGGTTTATTATAACTACATGTTTACTGGGAAAAAAAATCAGAAATCTGTTTGCAAACTGTGACTTTCACTTCCGGGAGCAGTGCGTCCAGATGTCTTTGACGGCAATCTCATCATATTCTGGTTATTTTAGTAGAAGGAAGACAGAAGATAGATCAATCGATAACTACTGGTTTTTTTACCATCTAACCAAGTAGGACTTTGTAGATTAAGGTGATTTTTTTTTATTCATTGCATATGCTATATATTATGTGTATTGATTGTGTTAACATAATCTGAAGGAGTCATACGGACAGATATAGCTCGTTCCAAGATAAATTTTGAAGATGGGTGAAGAATCCGTATAAGCTCTTCTTTTTTGATAGTAAGTTATGATACCCATGACTTCATTTATATATCAAATCTATGTTCCTTGCAAAGGTAATTCGAATCTGTAGTTTTCCGTTCAATCAAATAAGATGATATAACGAAGAAGATATAGATATAGTGTTCTGTCGGTCAAGAGTAGAATCAAATGATAGTCCTTTTTAAACATTAAGATCATATAAAATTGTTTTTTTTATAGATGTACCAATGAATTTTCTATCTTCCAATGAGTTAAAATTCACTATGGTTAACAATTGCCAAGATATAGATATAGTGTTCTGTTGGTAACAACTCGTTATTTTATAATCCCCTATTTATAAAACATGTTGTTCTTGCTTTTTATAGAAACAGAAGGACATGAGAGAAAGTGCAAAATAGAAAACTCAGGCAGAATCAGGGTGAAGGAGAAAGAGAGATGAGTTGTAACCTGTTATAACAAAAGGAAAGCACACTAATCAGTTAGTAAATGAATTTTTGTACATGTTCTTTTTATGATATGTTTGTGCACGTCATATTTTTTTTCTAAATTAAATCCTGTGGATTTAGTTCAATGTGCTGATCTTGTATGCTTTTATAAAGGTGTCGCTTGATATTAGAGATGGAGAGAACCAAGTACCAGTTCAGAAGATGCAAAGAAGACTACAATGTTTACAGGATAACGAAGTTATAATACGGTTAGTAATTACTTTTCTAATGTAGCAATCAGTTGCGGTTGGTAGCTTCACTGTATAGAATATGTTTTTAGATTAAGGAACACTGGTCTTAGTTTAGATGTTTGAAAAAAAAAATGCATGAGCAATATTAGTCTTATATAAAAGCAGGTTTATTTAGATGTGGTCTAAAATAACCAATCAGAATTCATGTGTTTGTCTAAATGGAAAATGGAACAGTCTTATTGAAATGAACGAATTGGTCTAAAAATAAATGATGTTTGCATAAGAAAAAATAACTTTGTGAACCAGCAAGCATTGATCCACCACAGCTAACATGCGAAATCTGCAAAGATCAAAATTAGAAAATCATTTTAGTATTAGTCTTCACTTCCTTACAGATCAAAACTCTTACAAAATATATACTGTATTACCTCGTCTGTCAAAGGTTGTCGAAAACTTCTTTGAAAACTACATTCTTAGTTTTATTCTCTGGTTTGCCATCTTCATCCAAAATCAGGATTTTCAATCCCTTTTTGGAAGTCACTCTAGAAACAGCAACATACAATTGACCATGTGAAAAGACAGGTCTTGGTAGATAAAGACCTACTTGAGATAGTGATTGCCCTTGACTTTTGTTGATTGTGATTGCGAAAGCCACAGCAAGAGGCAGTTGTCTTCTCCTCATTTTGAAAGGCAATCTGGTGTCAGAAGGGGTTATCAACAATCTAGGAATATCAACTATCTCCCCAACCCTCTCTCCTGTTATAATCCTAGCTTGAACCATAAAATCCATTAGCTGGGTGATCTGCAGTCTCGTCCCATTCATTAAGCCATCATTAGGAGCAACATTTCTCAGAACCATAACAGGACAACCAACCTTTAGTCTAAGACTATGGTTTGGTAAACCAGGAACCTTAATTGTGTTTAAAAAATCAGCACTAAGTGCTTCATTGTTCGCAGCACCTGTATCAGATGGATCAATGCTATCAGCACTGTTATAAGTTTTTTCCTCACCTGAAATATAAAATATATATTTGGAGAATAAGAGTCAAACACAAAGAAAGGGGAAAAAAAAACAGGGAAATTTACCTTGTAGATTGTCCAACATATATTCATTAACTCTATAAACATCCTCGTTAGTTGGACAGAGGATAGCTCTCTCTTGAAAAAATCTGGCCTCTTTCTTTTCATGCAATGAAGTTGCTGTGCCATAAATCTCTTTGCTGATTGCTTCTATAGGATCATTACAGTCTGTAATAAAAAATTCAGATGGAATTTCTATCTCTGCCTCACCATCATTAGGCTCTGAAAGTTTACCATCACCAACTTTTAATATCCACTCTGAAAATTCTTTTAGATCCTTTGCCTCTGCTGGTGACAATCCTGCTGATAGCAATCTCATATTCTTGGAGAGCTTAAGCACTTTGCAGTGTTCCCAAAGATATGATGAGTTAAGTGAGGCCATAACTATTTCAGCTCTACCAGCACCATTTATAACAGGCAATACCTGTCTAAAATCACCACCAAAAACGATAACCTTTCCACCGAATGGCTGTGTATCGTGTTTCCCAACAATATCAGATAAACTTCTATCCAAAGCCTCAAAACAATGTTTGCTCATCATAGGTGCTTCATCCCAGATGATAAGTGATGATGCTTTCACTAAATTAGCTTGGTCACTTCCATGCTTCATAGTACATGAAGAAAAATCGTCTGGATTCAGAGGAATACCGAATCTGAAATGAGCTGTCCGACCACCTGGCAACAACAGCGATGCAATGCCGCTCGAAGCCACGTTTAGAACAATATCTCCTCTAGATCTGATAGCTGCAGAAAGCAATTTCCATAGAAAAGTTTTCCCCGTTCCACCAAAACCACTAACAAAAAACATTCCACCATCTCTTTTATTAACAGCATCCAGAATCTCCTCATATATCTTTCTTTGCTCGCAAGTCATTTTCGGAAGATCTTCTCGAAGAGTGTCTAACAAAGCAGAACGCTCATAGCTGCGTTCGTCTAACACCAAGACATTTTCATCGTGAATACTTGTCTTTGGCAGTTTAGGCATAGAAGTAAATCTTGCGAGAGAAGTTCCTGATCGTTTCATGATTTTTTCAATCTCAAGTAATGCATACTTCTTTTTGTCATCATCACTCAGCACCAGACCTATAATAAATATGAAGAAGGCAGGACATTTAAAATAAATTATAAGTCTGGAAATTCATGTATCTAAATTGAACAATATGTGCTAAAACTAAAAATATACCTGGTCTATTAAAAGATGTTCTCCTAGAGTGCTCGATATCCTCAGACAAAAACATCCAAGTGTTTTCCCATACTGACTCCGGCTTAGATAAAGTGTTACTCACAAGCATCATAACAAACACTTTCCGCAGCTCACTTGCTGTGCTCTCAAAACTCCTTCTTACTATGTCATCAATATACTCCTGATCATCATCTAATAATCCACGAGCATAACATGCTTCTTTGTAGCTTGGATAGAGGACATCTTGGTATGTTTTAATGTCCTCATAACTGGTGGGTCCTCTGACAACATTCAACAATACACGCAAGTAATAAGCATCTTCCTGGGTTCTAGGAGCATAGTTAATCCTTCCCAAAGCAAATCTATGTTTCCTCCTGTTGAACTTCTTTGACTTTTTGTTGTAAGTATAGAAGTTTGGGATCTGAGCATAGGTCAATGTTCTTGCGAAGGAGTCAATCTTGTTCAACTCAAACCAAGCTAAGAACATCGTATTTTCAATGAGCTTCCGGGTGACGACTGCTTTCAATTTGTCTTTCCCTCTGAATGTAATAACTTGCTTTCCAGGGAGATGGAAACTAAGGATCTCAACAGGAGTTGATCGATAGTGAATAGGAAATGCTAATATTCTCCATGTTCCTTCACATGTTGAAACATATCTGAAAAAAAAAAATCAAACTATAAAATCGCAGCTTCTTAATGAAATGGTATACTGTAAAGAACAAAGTTTGGTAAGATTACCTGCAATCGAAGAAGTCCTTGAGTTCATTCCTTTTCTTGTCAAGCTTTTCTTTAGTAAGCTCAACATCTCATAACTCACTGGCAACAATGTGGTCTGGGGGTTCAACAGCAACTGTGACACGGTCCTGACCTTTATTAATATATTTGAATAAATACTTTATAGACCCAACTTGGTTGCACCATTCGACATTGATATGAGCTCTGTAAAGAACAGACAATTCCCGGTTATAAGGAATGACATGCCGATTGTCACATCTCACTCCATTCTTCATAACAAAATTCTCAGACTGGTCACGTCTCCTGTAAACCGGAAATCCTTCTTTAGTAATAGTGGTCTTCTCAGCAAATGATTTAGGATATGACTTAGAACAACGGCCATTCTCCATACATGGAGAATTAGTATTAGCTCGTCCACATGGACCATGAATCATCATATCCTTTATGACCTCATACAGTTCTGGTTCTTCCTTCTTGTTTGGAATCTCTGCAGAAATGATGTTGTCAATGTCGTCTGTTGTAAGCTTCTTTACCTTCTTCATGAATAAGAGAATGTGAGCATGTGGCAAACCCCGTTTCTGGAATTCAATTGTGTACATAGCTGTTTAAAAAAAAATAGTCATAATCTATATAAATGAAACGTATGGAATACTGCAAAAAAAAAAAATAGATCAGAGAGGTTTAGCTTACATGACTGTGTCTCTCCCAAAATGTTTTTTTTGGTCAGAGTATCCATCAATGAATCAAGTTTGATTTTAAAAATCGTACCGATAATGTCTGATCTGTCTTCAGCCTTTAGCTTCCTCGCCTTAACATATCTTGTGATCTCAGGCCATTTGGGATTACATGTGAAAGTGATGAAATAATCTGGGAATCCAAAATGCTTACATATAGCCATAGCATCCAAGTAACAATTCTTCATATATCTAGGACTCCCTACGAATGAAGCTGGTAATGTAAACTCAGATCCTTGCTCATTCATATCCACTTTACCTGCGTTCTCAGACTCTTTAATGGAGTCATAACTATCTGATCGCAAAGAAGGCTGGTTTAACTTCAAATATCGCAAACGATTAGACTCAATCGTTGTAAAGGCATCAACCAAGAACTGCTGAAATAGCCTTCTAGAATGCAAGAGAGCATGAGATTCATTCTTACGCTCATGCAAGCGAAAAGCAAACCATTGCCTCATACTGATATTAGGTTTCTTCTGTTTTTTTGTCTTTTCTGTTGCTCCTTTCTTAATACCCAGTCTGAATCCATCTTCACCATATGTAAACAAAAGAGGATATTGAAGTGCAAGATAGGAAGCATGAATCTCGTTTATCCTCAGTAGTTTTCCTGAATTTTGTTGTAGAACAATATCCCTTCTGTCCATATCAAGAGTAAAATCTCCCGGAATCAGCGCAGCAACCTCTGAAGCTGTGGGTGTGTTATATGTCCTTCCGTCCTTTAGCCTTTCACTAACAATCCTCATATGAAAAGAATTCTCAGGATCTGTGTTAAAGCGGTCTCTTGCTGATCTAAACTTTTTAACATATGGATTGACTTCATTCAACATCTTCATCAACGTCTCAATAATATCTTTTCTGAGCTGATCTTTTTTCTTGACCTGAAATTTCTGTTTACCAGAGCTATAAAAAAATTTAAACAGAATCATGTCAATAATATAGAAACACAGAAAACATACTTTATTATAAATAAACATTGTACCTTAAAGCTTTTGCTCTGTTTTCAACTTCATTCTCTGTGTCAACTATATATAGCTGTCCAAACTTTGGTTCACTTCCATCAGGTGGTGTGATACCTTTACCAAGTAAATGGTAATTTTCTCCTTGAAGCTGAAACATATCAGGGCCTCTTCCTTTTTTCAGAGACCTCTGTACTCTTCCACCAAGAGAAGTAAAGGAAAAAGCCATATTGTAAGGCCTTATATGTTTTTGAAAATGTCTGCTTCTTGGATCATCTCCGTGCAAGAGATTCTTTAGAACTGTTGGTGGTTCCTTCAACAACGGCAATTTTACTTGTCCTTGCATGCAACATAATGAGAATGTAGGATTCTTTGCGTTTCTTCGCTTGTTTAGCCGTTCTCCATACCACATGATAGCACCACAATGAGAACAGTTGTAGTCTGGATCACCTTCATCTAAGTAGTCTACACATTTCACATGTAGATTTTTCCATGTAAATAAGAAAATATATGAACATACCAACGTGTTACTAAACGTTGTAAAACACCAACAGACTCAATAATACCTTTTTCACGAAAAGTCATTTGGTTAGATGGTTTCGGTGCCTTTACAACAACAACGTTTTGCTCTGAATCAGGGGCCACTCTCTCTCTATCGTTTGGCTCAACATCTGGCTCAAAATGCATAGGATCATCTAAATCAGAGTCCTCATCTTCTGTGTCAGTATTCTCTATTGAAGAACAGTCAAATACTTGTTGGCTATCTGTATCAATGAACCCTGCAAAAAAATATAAAAATTATCTTTTTAAGTATAAAAACATGCCATTCTCCTTGCGAACAGTAGAATTAACAAATCGCACACTTGATAAAATTTTTGCTACCTCCAAATAAATCAGTTCCGACTAATCCATCTTCTTCTATGAACTGAGCTGAGTCATCGAATGTAGATGATGATGAACTGCATTTTTTTTTCATCAAATGTGCTATATTAGTAATGTCTTTCAATACATTACTTGAACTTCTGGTCTGATGGCATCTCTTAGTTTTCAAAGATTTGAAACTCCTCTTTTGTAGATCCTCTGTTATAATATTAAAGAAGGTTGCAATGAGTATGAAAATTGGTAAGTTTAGAGAAAACCTAAATTAATAAAGCACAGAAACACTTACTTGATAATGAGTTTAAGCAACTGCTAAACAGTGGGGTGTCATTCACTTGGTCTTTTATCTTTTCAAGACCTTAAAAACATTAGAAAATGACAGGTCATTTTACAGAACTTGATGATAGTACATGATATGATTTAATTGGTCATTTTAGATGAATCACTTACCAAGGATATATCTTCTTTTATTTAAATGTGTCTGTGGTGAAAGCTTGCTTATTTGTTGATGTGGAGGAATAGTATAGCTTGGAACTGGGCGATTCTCAATAGTTTCAAACAGTCTATAGTAAATAGAACTTAATGGAATCGGTTGTTTTGAGATGGGATTAGAAAAAGTCTGAATCTCTTCAGTGGAAGGCATATCACTGAATGTTGTTCTTTTCTTTTTTGCAGTGTCAGATCATATTTGCACATCTCCTCTCTTGCGACTCATCACTCCAGAAGTGTCTGTAAAAAATGTTCCAAGATTGACCAGGAAGAAGAAAGAATGGTCGTTAGAATGGCAGTCCTTACGATGTGATTTGCATCAATTGAGGTAAACTCCTATTTTTTTGGGTAGAAAATTTAGATTGACAATATATACTTTGCTTAAATTTAGGATACTACTGTTATTTCGCTATGAATAATAAGGAAAGTCCTATTTTTGTGGTTGTATTTTTTAGTTTGAAACTTTTTCCTTGCAGCGTGAGATTTCCGTCATAGCTTAATAATATCATCCATTGGAGCTTCACAGTCTAATACGGCTACTACAAATAAAAATGGAGCAGATTCGGCCACTTCTAACATTTTAAACAGGTTCACTCTTCTAAACTATATTATTCTTTGGTCAGTTTCCACCGTTAGAACTAAGCTTGTTCTCCCCTGTTATTTTAGTACCATAGGAGTTTGGTTAGTTAGGCTGTTGTGTGAACTGAATGAGAATGTTTACATAATATTAGTTTTAATTACATCTTGAAAGAAAGACTAAAAATATAGGATGCATCTAGGTTTTAATAGTTTTAAAGCAATCGAAATAAAAAAACCAGCTTATTATTAAATATTTAAAATTTAAATAACAGAAAAAAACAAAGCCTCAAATTTAAATTACGGAATAAATCAAAGCATAACAACAACTTGAAACATAACGCAAGGAAGTTGATATCAGAGCTGAAACATGATTTTCAGCCTAATCAGTCTTAGTCTTCTCTTGTTTGATCATCTTGGTGCATTGTTTCTTGGAAGAAGATGTTAGGTCCTGTAAGTCCGAATCATCTTCCTTGCGCTTTGTTATAGGAGTTGGACACTCATCAGAGGAATTTTGATCCAACAACATTGCCTGAATCCATTAAAATTTCAGAGTATTAGATACTAAGATAACACACACCAATAACAACTGTAAGACACGAACTGAATAAAAATACACTTACAGATCCAGATGACATGGTAGAAGAAGTTGTGACCATATCAGAATTTGTTTGAGACTCAGACTCGATAGTAAGAACTTTATCTCCAGAACAAACTTCTAAAACCACAAAAGTGTCTGCTCCATTTGTGATATTGTCTGAGTTTATTGAAATCCCAAAACAAAAAGACTTTCCGACCAGATTCAGAATAGGTTCTGGTAGCATCTCTGGATCTTCAATCTGAAACAAATTAGAATGTTATGGGGGGTGAATATAAAATATCATTGTGGGGGAAAGAAACTGCAGAACAATTAAAAGGTACTTCAAAATATACCTCCTCATAAGAGCCATCCCATAACTCTTCAGCTTCCACTCCAACGATGGACTTACCAACAGAACCTAGCAACATCACATTACATGTTGCAGAATCATCTTTCACAACCCAATGTAGCTTGAATCTAACAAAAAAAAGATATAGTAAGAATACTTAGATGAAATGAAGAATGTGAACATCTCGTCAGAATTAGTTGAAGTAAATATCATCACTTACTTGGGTGCCACATTACTGATATTAGAATGACATTGTTCACAACGAAACAAAGGCTTATCTTTTTTTGNAGATATAGTAAGAATACTTAGATGAAATGAAGAATGTGAACATCTCGTCAGAATTAGTTGAAGTAAATATCATCACTTATGCCACATTACTGATATTAGAATGACATTGTTCACAACGAAACAAAGGCTTATCTTTTTTTGTCATCCTTCCATAATCAACTTTAGGAATCTTATTGACACGTTTTTGGTGGCGGTTACAACCAAAGTAGAACCAAGACCAATCTGTATCTATTGATTCAATAGTACATATGATTTTGCAAATCTCCACCTAATTTTATATGCATATAAAATCGAGTTGTATTCACATATTGATAAGAAAAGGGGAAGACAATTAAATTTTGGAAATTATATAAAGTACCTGAGTGGCCTCAGCGAGTTCTGTAATGGTTTTGATCTCAGCATCATTCCAGTTATATAAAATTCTCTTACCTTTATCCTTCTTTGCAGACGGTTTTTGGACCAGAGCCAAAGCTTGATCATCATTTGACAGCCTTAAATGCAAAACATGATACAAATTTTTATGTTTAAAAAAACAGAAAATAAGATATGCAGGTATTAATATATAAATCATGACAGAATAAACACCTTTGAGTTAAATTAGTAACTTCAGGGATCATTGCATTCAGGAACAGCCTTGAAGCATCAAAAGCATTAGTGATTTGCACCTCCCCTGTTAATCATTAAACATAAGCTTTGAGTTCGAGAAAAAAAATGGTTAATCTAATAGTTTTTGTTAAAAGAGTCAAAACAAATACCTCTAAATTCCTTGATTTTTGCAAACCTGATCAAACAAACAATTGTTTGATCTGTACCAGCCCCAGCAAACGGTTCAAGTTGTTCGGCATATGTTCCCCAGAGACAGCATGCAATATTGTTTCCTCTTAAGATATAAAAATATGACATTAAGTAAACGAAGCAAGCAGAAAACTGTGTAATACGAAAAGAAAAAGAAATATTGTCAAAACATACTCTGCATCAACTAAGCGAAACTGAACCCTCTTCCTATCTTTTAGTTCTTTATGAAAAAATATGAAACATAAATTAGAAATATTAAGAAACAAAGAAATAAAATTATTAAATAATATATTAAATTATTAAAACAATAAAGAAAAATATAATATATAGTTGTAAATGGAATTAAGTTTTATCAATAAAATGGTAAATGGAGTATATACTAAGTCAATTAAAAAAAAAAGAAAGAATGTGTTTTAAAAAAAATATATATTAAAATTATTAAAATAATAAAGAAGAAAAAAAAATGGTAGTAGACTTCTTTCGAAGTCTCCTTAGCCCGAAACAATTTAACTTGACCNGAAAGAATGTGTTTTAAAAAAATATATATTAAAATTATTAAAATAATAAAGAAGAAAAAAAAAATGGTAGTAGACTTCTTTCGAAGTCTCCTTAGCCCGAAACAATTTAACTTGACCCAAAATTTAACCAGAATAAATTAGCCTAACCAGAATTAAATCAAAAATGTTTTAACCAAACCAGAAAAGTTATACGACATATAAATACTTGAGAACATTGGTAAAAAGAAAAAGAAACCCTAAGCGCCGTTGTCTCTCTCTCTCTCGCTGGTGGGCGATTTCCGGCTATTTCTTCACGCCGTTTCTGCTACTTTTGGTTAGTTTCTACACTGGTTTTCGTGGTTGTCTGTTTTGTCATTTGTTCTTTTTTAGTTAACTAACCTTTTGATATTTTCTCTGTTTCAGATCTGAGCCGAACCGTTCTATCTATTCTCATCCATCTCTCTACTTCCGCTCGGCTTCACGGAGAAGGTAAATTAGTCCTTGACTTCTTTTGTTTTGATAACCTAACTGGTAGACTTATATCTATTCTGTTTCTGTCCTCAAGGCAGTTACCAATATGAAGTTTAACGAAGAGCCCAACTATGCCTAAGCTAACAGTTAAACATAGATCTGAGCCGGCCAAGGAATGGCATCTTTTCCTCCATCTTTCTGCTTCCGGTGACTCTCATGGCGAAGGTAAAGTAGTGCTTGACCTCCATTTTAATGACCTAACTAGTAGACTTCTAAGTTTATCTGTAGACTTCTCTTGTAAATGCAGACTTTATTTTAATTGTAGACTTCTCTCTCAGTTATAGATTTCTCCTTGAATTATAGACTTCTTATGATGCTTATGGCATATCTCTAATACCTCCTGAACTCTGTCATGTCATATTGTCTCCAATCTCGATTTATTCATATAAATTCACGCCATATGTTATGCAACGGATTGGATCTTTGCTTATTACGCCCAGTCTCTAACATGTATATACTCTTTTTTTTTCCCAGGAATAAACACTTGGAGGAGACCCTGAACATGTTAGAAGTCTATCAGATGTTGTTAAAGGAGTTCTATGAGACCATTGATCCATCTTCTTCAGGTATAGTTGCCTTGTTTTGAGAGAATTTAATTCTAGTTTGGTTTCTTAAAAGAGCCCATCTGTTTACTTAAATATCAATGTTATTTAGTTTAATGTTTATGTTTACATTCAGTGTGATTTTACCATCTATGTTGGTTGGCTTAATGAGCAGGAGAGTTGAGGAAGAGATGGCTGGGTCACAAAATTGGACATGCAACCTTGAAAGGCCCATCACTAGAACGAACAGAGGAAGGCGAAGACATTTTATGATTTACTGAAGAAAGATGAGATTAGTGTTGTTGCAGAGTATTAATAGTAGAGAGACCTTGAAATTTTTTTGTTTACTTCAAATTTTTCTTGTTGTTATTACTATATATGATCCATAATGGTACACAAAATTCCTAGTGCTTGTTGGCAGTATCGTTACTTGTATTTATTTTTGAGTTTCGGGTTACTTGTTTAGTTTGTTTGCATCAAAATTCAGTAAAAACTTAGTATTACATAAAAATTTTGCATGACTGTCAAGACATCCTGTAACAATCCTAGAGATTCTACACACATATTCAACAAACAATATAAATTAATATAACCCCAAAGCAATAGAAACAAGTTAAAGACCAACAAATTAAGAAGGAACATTCTCTCTTTCAGATTATCGACACAGAGAGTCATTCACCACAAATGTACACTTACAAATAGGTCTATAGTTATTACCTAACAACATAGTAAATCAAAAGTATTATAATTTTATAATTACAACAGTTTTTCTTTTCAAAATCACTCAAACC
>OVBX01005307.1:333-13291 GCA_900406325.1 Erucastrum elatum
TTTTCGTATATAGTTGACTAGTCGCTATTAATTAGAAACTTGATATCATACTTTTCTTCTTGTTGGTATTCCGGCTTATTGTGGCAACTCGTAACTCTGTGTTTTAAATTTGACTTAACATACCACCATGTCTTGCACATGATACATGACAGGGATTTAAGATCATCAAGGGATGTATTACCCACTCAAAATGGTGATGCAATTCTCTCAACAAAAAAGAGAAAAGGCGTTATGAGAGAGGAGACTACAGAGAGGAAGAAACATCCTAACGGCCGGTGAGTCATATTATACTATGTAAAGATTAGTTTCTGTCGAAAATATATAATGTAAATCCGGTATTACAGTCTGCAGATTTGATGATATGATTTAACTTTCGCTATAGAGTTCTCTTATAGTTTTTCTTATTCTTATTTCTCCTGAAGTTCATTCGTGTTAGGTTTATAAGATTGCCCTCTAAATTTTTATCTCTATACCGAATAGGAACATGGAGAAAGATTGTGGTACTAAGAAACTAATAGAACCAGTGATCATTGAAGAGATTGAAAATGTGAAATTAGATGGAAAAGTGGCTGTACTAGACAGAAAGGTATCTATTATGTGTCACATCTTATCTACTTTAATTTTATACATCATGTAATGTTGTCTCAACTGCGGCTTCTATTAAGGGACTGTAAGTTGTTTCAGGTAAGCATATACTATACTGGGAAGTTAAAAGGCAGTGGGAAATTGTTTGACTCCAACCTGGGAGAAGCTCCATTAAGATTTCGTTTAGGTAAAGACTTTTTAAATTATTGCGATCCTCATTGTTATTGTTGTTTCTCCCATTGTAAGATAATCAGATTTTTTTTCTTATTTTATCATTCTCTAATTATAATGTTGATTGCAGGTGGAGAAAAAGTTATAAAAGGTCTCAGCATTGGTATTGAAGGTATGCATAGTGGGATATTTTAACTCTAATTCTTTGTTTTAACGAATATGGATGCATCTTCTAATTCTTAGGGATGCGTGTTGGTGATAAGAGAAGACTCATAATTCCACCGTCCCTCGGGTATTAATTCCAAATTTTCTTAGTTGAGCATGTCAAGATAGATTATTCATTGTACGATTTTATATTGCTGTAACTAACCTAGTGATGAAACACAGGTATGCAGAAGAGGGACTGATGGAATCTGTGCCTAAAAATGCGTGGTTAGTAT
The DNA here is from genome assembly GCA_900406325.1 of Erucastrum elatum. Taxonomy (NCBI): domain Eukaryota; kingdom Viridiplantae; phylum Streptophyta; class Magnoliopsida; order Brassicales; family Brassicaceae; genus Erucastrum; species Erucastrum elatum. Next base: position 1,530 of record OVBX01005307.1, read on the forward strand.
ATGAAGTGGAGGCAGTAAGAGTCAGATGAGTTTTTGACGTCTTGAGACAAGTTTGCTTCAAGTTACTTGTCTCCATGGAATAGTGTGTTGGCTACCTCTTGCTTCCAGTTTTTTTTTATATACTTCTTTTGGATTTCTTAGAGCATCAATATCGCTTGGACGAAACTGTGTCCTAAAATCTTTTTTATTTTATTTTTTTATTTTCTGTAAAAAAGAAAAAGAAGAAAAGTGAACAAGTTCGTGTATAAAACAAATGAAGGACAACCCACAGACATTTCTAAACCAATGACTTCTCTCCATTGTCCTTCTCGATTTCACAAATTTTTCTGCAGGGACTACTCTTTTCCCCCTCCAAGGACTGCCGATATTTATGCTCTTAACATTTCAAATAACTGAAAACTCTCTTCGTTTGTTTCAAGCTTGTCACTCGGTTATTGTCATATAATTTAATTGCTTCCGGGTAATTTCAATAAGCTGGAAAATTACTTACAGTATATGAATTTGTTTTATTTTATTTTTTTTGTTTTGTTCCTTTGGTCACTGATGCACTTTATCAAGTTAAGTTTTGATCGATAATATCAACATTCATGTTGCATCTATGTGNTCTTAACATTTCAAATAACTGAAAACTCTCTTCGTTGTTTCAAGTTTGTCACTCGGTTATTGTCATATAATTTAATTGGTTTGGGGTAATTTCAATAAGCTGGAAAGTTACTTACAGTATATGAATTTGTTTTATTTTATTTTATTTTTTGTTTTTTTCCTTTGGTCATTGATGCACTTTATCAAGTTAAGTTTTGATCGATAATATCAACATTCATGTTGCATCTATGTGCACCAGTAAAACCTCAGAATTGTTGGGTCGGACGTAGTCCGATTTGAGATCTTCTTCTTTATGGGATACGTAAGAGTTATTAAAGGAGGGATGATCTGCATTTACTTCTGGTGAATGGTAGAAAGTGTACACAGTTCCAAGGACAATGATAAGCAACACAACTTTCAGAGTAGAGAACTTGCCACTCCAGTTTCTATAGTGAAAGGAGCCATGTAATCCTCCTCCCTTCTCGAGATCTTTAGCATCTCGATTTCTCAGAGATCTCCTCTTGCTTGTCTCATCGCTATCAACACGAATCAAGTGAACACAATAAGGATCAGTAAACATCAAAATTCATATCATGGAAAGTGAACTTGCTACAGATAACTCAGAAGACGAATTTCAATCACGTATAGCACAAAAAAAATCAGATACAAGAGTCAGATCTTGATGAATCAAGCGAAGATGTTAACAGCGACCTCCGACAGTCGGAGCTCAAATTGACACGACAGACTAACGTATTGATCCGACACCATTTCATCCACAAGTGCCGAAGCTTTAGCTAGTTAACTAGTTTATGCTAGTATAGTCGAGAGAGAATGAATGATAGAAAGATGGAAGAAGAAAATGGCGGAGACTTATGTTTGACTAGATAATTGGTGCCTCGGTTCAACGGGACTTGGGGGAGGAAGCCTCGTACTCTGGGTTCGAGCAGACGGAGTGAGTAGCTGATGCAGCAGCAGCAGTAGGACGAATGAATAGCCTCAGAGTATCTTCTTCATCTTCCTTCTTCATCAGAGAGATGGGTTGCATGGATTTTAAATTTCCAATGTTGTTGGTTTGAGGTCGATCCTGTTGACATAAGCTTAAAAGATAAGAAAGCTTAAGATGCAAGTAATGTAACCTAATCCTATATCGTTGAGGAATTTGTGAGGTGTTGTCGTTTAGGTGTTGGGCCTATGGGCCGATTTCTTCACTTAAACTAAACCGAATCATATCTCCGGTTGATACCGGTTCAATTAGTAACCGAGATGGATAAGAAGAAAGGCCGTTGAGGCCGTTACAATTTGTTACACAATCAGAAACATAGCCGCCTTCTTCGTTCAAGAGAGAGAAAAGGCGATCAAGCTACATAGGAGAGAGAAGAGGGAGAATACAAGAGCTGGAGAAGAAAGCTCGACCGAGATAGAGAGATCTAAGAGGAGCGATCATAGCTCTTGAGGTCAAGCAGCTTTCTTCGGTTCATTCTGTGGTTCTTCGTCGTCATCGGAGGAATCAGAGGTTGATAGCGAGTCATCTTCGTCACAGTCGCTCTGGTATTCGTCTCCGAACATCTCTTGATAGATCCTCTTGTAGTACCTGTGTAACAGAGAAAGATCAGATTAGATTTTTCCGCTATTTGTATCAAAACGATCATAGTGGAAAGCATGAGAGTTTAGTTCTCTCTCCAGTCAGTAGGCAACAAAGACTGGGTAAACAATTGATGTGTGTTGTTGTTCTTTGCGTTTGATTCTTGAAGTCGATTCACTAGTTAAGTTTCTAGTTGATTGAATTGGATTATAACGTGAAGGGAAAGAAACTGATTGAGCAATGGAACCTAGAACTGATACCTTAACAAGTGGTATCAGAGCCAGGTTCTCGGTGAAGAGAACTAGGTTCGATAGAAGGAGTTCTGCGGTGTAGCAGTTCAAGATCAGGGCTGCGTGGTTGAGTTATGGTTCAGTGGTTCAGGGCTGTGAGTTGTGTGATTGAGTGTGTGTTGAGTTGCTGCATTGTTGCTGTTTTTTATCAGGTGTCTCAAGATGGAAAATATCCATACTAAGTTTGAGATGGAGAAGTTCGACGGGTCTGGTGATTTTGGGTTATGGAAGTTCAAGATGCTAATGCAGCTAGAGCTGCAAGGGCTGGGACACATCTTGACTCAAGAGGAGAAGTCGCCTAAGGATGATCCCAATTCGGATCCCACAGATGATAAAGATCAAGATGTAAAGAAGGATCCTTTGGCTAAGGAAAAGGATACAAGAGCACGGAATCTGATCTGCTCAAGTCTTTCTAACATGGTGCTGACGAAATTTATGAGAGAAGCTACAGCAATGGGTGTGTGGAAAGCACTGGAAGCAGATTATCAAACAAAGACTCTACCAAACCGAATCTATTTGAAGCAAAGGTTTGCTAGCTATAAAATGGTTGAAGGGAAGAGTATTGAGTAGAATCTGGACAATTTCCTAAAGCTAGTTGATGATCTAGTGAGTCTGAATATTCAAGTATCAGATGAAGATCAAGCTATACAAATCCTAACGAGTCTTCCACCTCAGTTTGATTCACAGGTGCATACACTTAAGTATGGTAATAGCAAGGAAACCCTTACGGTCAAGGAAGTGACTTCGTCGGCTTTATGCTAAGGAAGCAGAGCTCAAAGAAAAGAGCTTATACAAGCGACCGAAGTCTGATTCTGAAGGGCTTGTAGTTACTAGAGGAAGAAGTGATAAGAGGTCAGGGAGTCAAGGGGGGAGCAGGTCTAAGAAAAAAAGGCCATCGATCTAAGTCTAAAGGTCGTGGGAAACCGAAGACTCGTGAGTGCTGGACTTGTGAAAAGAAAGGGCATTTTAAAAGAGAATGCCCCGAGAGGAAAGAACAGAAGTCTCATGATGGTGCAAACGTCGCTGAAGACAAAGAGTATCCCATGATCCTAACAGCCAGTGTGCACAACACTAAGGACGAATGGGTTCTTGACTCAGGTTGCACGTTTCACATAACACCAAATTGAGACTTTCTATTTGACTTTCAGGAAGTGGAAGGAGGTAATGTTTTAATGGGAAACAATACAGTCAGCGAGGTGAAAGGAATTGGAAAGCTGACTATTGTTAACCCATATCAGTCTAATGTGGTTTTGACTGATGTAAGATACATGCAACTATGGGAAGAAACTTAATATCCTACGGTCAACTAGAGAAGTGTGGCTGCAAATATAAAGGAGAAGGTTTCAAGGTGATATTCACGCTCAATGGCAAGCAAGTGATCACGGGTCAGTACAGAAATGGGCTATATTTTCTTGATGGAAAGGTGCTTAAAGCAGAAGTGAATGTTTCTAGAGCAGAAGAAAATCTCACGAACCTGTGGCACTCTAGATTGGGGCATATAAGCTTAAAAAACATGGATTTACTGGTTAAGAATGGGTATCTAAAGAAGAAAGACGTTCACACGTTGGATTTCTGTTAAGATTGTGTTCTAGGCAAAGCTCATAAGCTCCAGTTTCCTACTATTAAACATGTGACTACGGAGACACTCGCGTATGTTCATACGGATCTGTGGGGTTCAGTGTCTAACGCGGAAAGCTTATCAGTCTGCAAGTATTTTCTTACGCTTATTGATGATTTCTCTAAGAATGTATGGATCAGGTTCCTAAGCTCTAAAGATGAGACCTATGAGAACATTGCGGAGTGGAAGAAGATGGTTGAGAACCAAACCGGTAAGAAAATCAAGTGCTTGCGCACTGATAACGGTCTTGAGTTCTGCAACAAGCATATGGACACAATGTGTAAGGAAGCTGGGATCAAGAGACATCGAACCTGCACATACACTCCGCAACAGAATGGAGTTGCAGAGAGGATGAACAGGACGATAGCAGACAAGATCCGTTGTATGTTAGCAGAGTCAGGGCTGGAGAAGAAGTTCTGGGCAGAGGTTGTAGCCACAACTGTGTATTTGATCAACGGAACCCCAAACTCATCAATCGGATTCAAAATCCCTGAAGAAGTGTGGTCTGGGGTTAAGGTGAAGTTTGGGCATTTGAAGAGGTTTGGTTGTGTTGCTTACGTTCATACGATTCAAGATAAGATGAGTCCTAGAGCTTTAAAGGGCGTGTTTGTGGGTTATCCTCAAGGCACTAAAAGTTATAGAGTGTGGTTGGATGACGAAGGAAAGACAAAAATCAGTAGAAATGTGGTCTTTGATGAGAGTGTCATGTTCATGAAGTCTAAAGATAAAGAGAAGAAGAGTGATGCTAAAGGAAAGAAGGTCACGTTTAAAGCTGATTTGATTCAAGGCCTTACTCAGAAAATGTCAACTTTCGAACAAGGCTCGACTTCTGAATCAGAGAATACCGGTCAAGGTGGAGCTACCTCAAGTCAGGTAGAAAGTACAGATTCAGAGAGTGAAGTAGAGGTTGAGGCAGAAGATCAGGAGGAGTCTTTGGAAGACTATCAACTCGCTAGAGATCGAGTGAGGAGACAGATTAAGCCTCCGGCTATGTTTGAAAGTGGAGACTTCGTAGCTTATGCATTGGCATGTGCTGATGACGTGATCAATGCAGAGCCAAAGTCATTGGCAGAAGCAATGAAGAGCAAGGTTTGAGATAAATGGCATGCTTTTATGAAAGAAGAGAAGGATTCCTTGGACAGAAATCACACTTGGGATATTGTGGAGAGACCTCCGAGACAGAGAGTCATCCAGTGCAAGTGGATTTACAAGTACAAGGAGGGGATTCCTGGTGTAGAAGATCTGAGACACAAGTCTAGGTTGGTGGCAAAGGGTTTTACTCAAGTTGAAGGCGTTGATTACAACGAGATCTTTGCACCAGTGGTAAAGCATGTGTCTATCAGGATTATTCTATCTTTTGTAGTAAATGTGGATGCTGAGTTGGGCCAGATGGATGTTAAAACGGCGTTTCTACATGGAAATCTCGATGAGGCCATCTACATGGAACAGCCAGAGGGTTTCCTAGCTAAAGGGGATGAGGGAAAAGTTTGTCTTCTTAGGAAATCCCTTTACGGGTTGAAACAGTCGCCTCGGCAGTGGAACCTGAGGTTTGACTCTTTCATTAAGAAGATTGGTTTCACGAGGTGTGTGAAAGATCATTGTGTCTACATGAAGAAGACTAAAGCTGGTGATTGCATATATCTACTGCTCCATGTGGATGATATGTTAATCGCAGCTAAGAGCAAGAAAGATATTCAAGTTTTGAAGAAAAGTTTGAGTTCAGAATTTGAAATGAAGGATCTTGGCTCTGCGTCTAGGATTCTTGGAATGGACATTGTGAGGGACAGATCTAAAGGGGTGTTAAAGCTGACACAGAGCAGATACATTGGACAGGTCCTAAAGACCTTTGGGATGGAAGTTATAACTCCCACGAATTCTCAGTTCAAGCTCAGGAGCTTAACTGATAAGGAATGGCAAGTTGAAGCAAGCATTATAGATTCAGTTCCGTATGCTAGTGCCGTTGGGAGTTTGATGTATGCTATGGTCGGTACGAGACCTGACTTAGCATTTGCAGTTGGGTTGGTTAGTAGATTTATGTCTAAGCCGAGCAGAGAGCATTGGGAGGCAGTGAATTGGATACTACATTATTTACATGGAGCTAAAGATGTGTGTTTGGTGTTTTCTAAACATGATCACTTTGATGTTGAGGGATATTGTGATTCGGAGTACTCAACTGATCTCGACAAGCAAAGATCAGTGACTGGATATGTGTTTAAAGTTGGTGGTAATACGGTGAGCTGGAGATCGTCACTGCAGCATGTTGTTGCGTTATCTACAACAGAGGCTGAGTACATGGCTCTATCCGAAGCTACTAAGGAAGGGTTGTGGTTAAGGGAGTTTTGCAGTGAACTTGGGTTTGATTCAGAGTTTTTTAAGCTACATTGTGATTCACAGAGTGCAATTTGCCTAGCTAAAAACCCGGTTCATCAAGATCGTACTAAACATATAGCGAGGAAGATTCACTTTATCAGAGACATTATTGAGTTCGGCCTAGTCAAGGTTCTAAAGATTCATACTAGCCTAATCCTGCAGATATGTTGACGAAGACGTTACCTGGAAGTGCGTTCGAGAAGTGCCTCGTAACGCTGGGGATCGTCGCCTGAGCTTTCCAAGAGAAACTCTGAGATTGCTCTGTTGTTTGGGCGTCTCAGGTGGAGTACATGAAACAGAGAACATAGTTGTTAGTAATCTGTTCTTATGTTAAAACAACAAGGAACTAACGAGATTAAGGAGCAGTGATCTTACGCTGGGGTCACTGGAGCGTCGCCGAATAAGCTGAGGTTCTGGTTATCTGAAGGATTTCGGAGCAGTAAGCATCTGAAAGCGTGGATTCAGGAAGGTTCAGTTTCGGGTACTTACAGTATTCGAGGTTGGTGAGGCGTCGTGGTTCTTCAGCAGCAGCTGATTCAGGTGGAGTCAGAGTTGGGATTTCTTCAGTGGTCTCTGGAGAAGCTGATTCTGATCCAAAGGGTTTGATATCAGCTGGTGGTGTATCGGTTGGAGGTCTTTCTCGTTCGGATTCTAGTGAGAGCGGATCAGGGCTGTTGGTGGGGATATGTGGTTTGAGGTTCGACAGGTTGTCGCCATCGTGACTGTGATCAGAGCCGGAGTGGCTGGATGAAGAGGATTCAGTCATGGTGTGGTGTTCGGTTTGGTCGGGAGAAGCTTTGTGTTTCGGCGGAGGCAGGTTCTAACCTAATCGCCAAAGCTGGAGATTTGTGAGGTGTTGTCGTCTAGGTGTTGGGCCTATGGGCCGATTTCTTCACTTAACCTAAACCGAATCATATATCCGGTTGATACCGGTTAAATTAGAAACCGAGATGGATAAGAAGAAAGGCTGTTGAGGCCGTTACAGTTTGTTACACAATCAGAAACAGAGTCGTCTTCTTCGTTCAAGAGAGAGAAAAGGCGATCAAGTTACAGAGGAGAGAGAAGAGGGAGAATACAAGAGCTGGAGAAGAAAGTTCGACCGAGATAGAGAGATCTAAGAGGAGGGATCATAGCTCTTGAGGTCAAGCAGCTTTCTTTGGTTCATTTTGTGGTTCTTCGTCGTCGTCGGAGGAATCCGAGGTTGATAGCGAGTCATCTTCGTCACAGTCGCTCTGGTATTCTTCTCCAAACATCTCTTGATAGATCCTCTTGTAGTATCTGTGTAAAAGAGAAAGATCAGATTAGATCTTGCCGCTATCTGTATCGAAACGATCATAGTGGAAAGCATGAGAGTTTAGTTCTCTCTCCAGTCAGTAGGCAACAAATACTGGGCAAACAATTGCTGTGTGTTGTTGTTCTTTGCGTTTGATTCTTGAAGTCGATTCACTAGTTAAGTTTCTAGTTGATTGAATTGGATTATAACGTGAAGGGAAAGAAACTGATTGAGCAATCAAATCTAGAACTGATACCTTAACAGAATTGGATTTGTATTGTCCAATAGGATTAGGAAATATGAATCTCTATATAAAGAGGCTAATGTTGAGAGATGTAAGGTGTGACTTGAGAGATTGAGAGCTTTAGATATCTTTTAAGCAAAGCTTTGATTTAGTGAATAAGAGAAGGACTTCTTATAACTTTTGTGTGTTCTATTTCTTGGTTGTGTGATTCTATATTTGGTATCAGAGCCAGGCAATCAATTTGTTGAGACCTATCCACGGAGTCTACAACAATGTCGACGGTAAAGGAAGAAGACATGAATAGCAAAGAAACTGGACCCTCAACGTTGAAGTTTCTGATGATTAACACGTCAAACTATACCGTATGGAGCATAAGGATGAAGATCTCACTCAAGGCTTGTGAGGTGTGGGAAGCAATTGATCCTGAAACTAAGGAAGAAAAGAAAAACAACATGGCGATAGCATATTTGTGTCAATCCATACCCGAAGCTTTGGTGTTACAAATTGGTGGTATTGAAACAGCAAAGGGTGTGTGGGATGCAATAAAAGCAAGTAATCTTGGTGCTGACAGGGTGAAAGAGGCTAGACTACAGACATTGATGGTTGAGTTCGAGAAGCTCAAGATGAAAGATGGTGATACCATTGATAGCTTTGTTGGAAAATTGTCGGAGATCGCGTAGGAGAAATTATTGAAGAACCAAAACTCGTAAAGAAGTTCCTAAAAGGTTTACCTAGGAAAAGGTATATTCAGATAGTTGCCTCGATCGAACATATGATTGATCTGAACACAACACCCTTTGAAGATATGGTGGGAAGAATGAAAACATATGAAGAAAGAATCAACGAAGAAGAGGAACAAGATGCAGCTGATGATCAGAGTAAGCTAATGTATGCTGATTCCGAGAGCAACTCGCTGCGAGGGAGAGGTCATGGCCGTCTAGGTTCATCGTTCCAATACCAAAGAGAGTCGTGGAGACAACGATCCAATGGAGATATCTCACATATTACTTGCTTCTGCTGTGACAAACGTGGTCACGACGCATCGGACTGTCCTGACAAGCATCTTAAGCTAACTGAAACAATTGAGAAGAAGGATGATGACACTCATGAGGCTGATGAGTTAATGATGAATGAGGTGGTCTATCTCAACGAACGTAATGTGAACCCGACCAAGTTCGAAGCAGACTTGGACATGATGAATGTGTGGTATCTCGACAATGGTGCGAGTAATCACATGAGTGGAAATTGTTTTTTCTTCATAGATATCGACGAAACCATCATAGGAAAGGTAAGATTTGGTGATGATTCACGAATTGACATAAAAGGAAAAGGCTCAGTTCGTTTCATATTTGAAGATGGGAAGAAGAAAGTCTTACATCCTGGGTTAAGGAGCAATACAGTGAGCTTAGGACAAGCTACTGAGGTTGGATGCGAGGTGAGAATGAAAGATGATACGTTGATGTTGTTTGATCGTGGAGGAGTATTAATGGTGAGCTCCAAGCGATCTAGAAACAGATTGTATAAAGTAATATTACGCACCGATGAGATACAATGTCTAAAATTTGATGCTTCGTGCGGATCATCTGTGTGGCATGCTCGTCTAGGTCATATCAACACCGACAAACTGAAGATGATGGTAGAGAAAGACTTAGTAACAGGCGTTCCAAGCATTACAACTGGAAAAGAAACGTGTGCGTCATGTATGCTCAGAAAGCAGACAAGAAAACCTTTTCCCCAAGCAACTCTGTATCGAGCCTCCACACCACTTGAGTTAATTCACGGAGACCTGTGTGAACCTATCACACCCTCAATGACATCTCAGAAATGTTATGTCTTTGTTTTGATTGACGATCATACGAGATATATGTGGTCGATTCTATTGAAGAAGAAGAGTGAAGCATTTGAGAAATTTAAACGGTTTAAGTCACTTGTCGAGCAAGAAACACAACATAAAATCAAGACCTTTCGAACAGATCGTGGTGGGGAATTTTCATCAAACGAGTTTCAAGAATGGTGTGAGAAGAATGGAATCAAACGACACATGACTGCACCATATTCCCCTCAACAAAACGGAGTCGTCGAACGGCGCAATCGAACCCTCATGGAGATGACAAGAAGCATCTTGAAACATATGCACTTACCTAATGAACTCTAGAGGGAAGCAGTCAGGCACTCTACATATCTTATCAACCGAGTGGCAACTCGATCTTTAGAAGGGAAGACACCGTACGAGGCGTTGAGATTAAAGAAATCAAACCTTACTCACCTACAAGTATTTGGATGTATTTGTTATGCAAGAACAGAGGCTGTGGGGAGAAAGAAACTCGACGATAGATCAAGAGTTCTAGTGCACTTGTGAACGGAACCCGGATCAAAGGCATATCGTTTGTTTGATCCATCGACCAAGTGAATCATTGTCAGCCGTGATGTAGTATTTGACGAATCAAGTGAGTGGAACTGGAGTAATGATGAAAAAATAGAGTATGGTGAAACAGAGATAGTGGTGAGACTGAAAGATGTAAGAGAAGATGATGATAAAATGGTGATCAACATGGATGGAGATGAGACTGTAGTTGATAATGATGAGACAGAGGAGATCAACGAGGAAGACGACGAGGTGGAGGAAGATGAGACTCAACCAGAACTTCGAAGGTCCCAACGAACCTCGACAAGACCATCATACCTTAATGACTACGTTATTATGGCAGAAGTGGAGTGTGAGCGCCTGTTGATGATAATAAATGATGAACCATGGAGCTTCGATGATGCAAAAGAGATGAAAGTGTGGGTCGATGCTTGCAAAGATGAGATATTTTCGATAGAAAAGAATGATACATGGGACTTAGTGGAGCTTCCACACGGTGTGAAGCCAATAGGACTTAAATGGATATTTAAGATCAAGCGTAATGCTGACGGAAGCATCAGTAAGTACAAAGCAAGACTGGTAGCTAAGGGATACGTTCAAAAACACGGCATAGACTTCGACGAAGTCTGCGCTCCGGTGGCTCGAATCGAAACCATTAGGCTAATCATCGGCCAAGCTGCTGAAAAAGGATGGGGGAATCCATCATCTAAATGTGAAGACGGCGTTTCTCAACGGAGAACTAAAGGAGGAAGTATACGTAGAACATCCTGAGGGATTTTTTGTGAAAGGACAAGAACATAAGGTCTACAAGCTCAAGAGAGCTCTTTACGGGTTGAGACAAGCTCCACGAGCCTGGAACACTAAATTGAATCAGATATTGCAGGGACTAGAGTTTCAGAGATGCACCAAGGAACCATCATTATATCGACGAGAGAAGAGTGGACATCTTCTTGTAGTAGTCGTCTACGTAGACTATTTACTTGTCACCGGCTCTTCACTTGATTCGATCATGGAGTTTAAGTGTGAGATGTCTAAAAATTTGAGAGGAGTGATCTCGGCTTGGTAACATACTACCTGGGAATAGAGGTTCTGCAACACGATGATGGAATTATTCTAAGGCAGGATCAGTATGCACGAAAAATCCTAGAGGAAATGGGGATAAGTTCATGCAATCCAGCACAAGTGCCGATGGACATGAATGCAAAGTTCTCTAAAGCATCGAATGAAGAAAAGATTGATGAAAGGGAGTATCGACGCATCATTGGTTGTCTCAGGTAACTTCTTCATACCCGTCCTGACCTGTCATTCTCTGTTGGAGTCCTTAGAAGATATATGCAAATGCCAAAGGTGTCTCGCCGAGCTGCGTTGAAACAGGTCTTACGATATCTACACGGAACTTGTGAACTTGGTTTACGATTTATACGAAACAGAGGATTGA
>OVBX01005308.1:0-13291 GCA_900406325.1 Erucastrum elatum
TTTCTGAATTTTAATTTTATATTTTCGAATTTAAATTTCTAATTTTTGTTTTTAAAAAAAAATATTTTTTTTTCAAAATTCCGAGGAACTGTTCCATCGGAATATTCCGACGACCAAATTCGTCGGAATTTTTCGAGGGACGGTTTCCGAGGAAATGGTTCCTCGGAAATTTCCGACGAGCCTTTCCGAGGGAGCTATTCCTCGGAATTTTCCGATGCTATGTTTTGTCGGTATCGTCCTCAGTATATACCGACGACCTTTCCGACGAACGGTGTGGGTCCTCGGTATTTTCCGACGACTGTTCCGACGAACGGTAGTAATCGGTATTTTCTCGGAATTTTGGTTCCTCGGAATTTCCTCGGAAATTTCCGAGGACATTTTTGTTGTTATTCCGACGACATACCGACAATGTTTTCCTTCGGTATTCGTCTGTTTTCTTGTAGTGCACCTATCAATATCCCCACTCCATAATGTTATATGTTTTTTCCCCTCGATTTTTTTAGAAAATAACTCAGCGAATCTAATCCCCACTAAGGCTACTAATAGATCTCTATGCAATGCACGCAAATTAGTTCAGAGTGGAAAGCAGCATCGGAGTTGAAAATTTAAAAGTGTTTTGGTTTCAACTTTGTACCTACTATTAGGTTAAATTAAAAAATTTAAGTTTAATTTGTGGTCTTCTTATCTGTAGCTCTAATCCTCGGAGATGGTCTCTACACTTTCGTTAAGATCATGTCCATCACCATTCTCGATCGGTATCAACGCAAGTGTGAAGAACAAACCTAATGATCTCGCTGCCGTGGAAGACAAGAAACAAACAAGGAAGATGAGGACTTGCTCAGAGATAAAATCCCTATGTGGATTGGAATCGTCGGATATCTTACCTTCGCTGCTGTCTCAACCGTCGTGGTTCCTCTAATATTCCCACAGCTCAAGTGGTATTACGTTATCGTAGCTTACATCTTCGCACCGTCTCTAGCTTCTTCCTGTAACGCCTATGGAGCTGGACTTACAGACATTAACATGGCTTATAACTACGGTAAGATCGGACTGTTTGTTCGTGGCCGGACTAGGATGTGGACTGATCAAATCGGTTGTTTCGGTTTCTTGTAATTTGATGCAAGATTTCAAGGCGGCTCATTACACGATGACGTCACCTAAGACTATGTTCGCTAGCCAGATAATCGGAACGATCGTAGGATGCATCGTAACGCCGTTGAGTTTCTTCTTGTTCTACAGAGCGTTCGACATCGGAAACCCTAACGGCGAGTTTAAGGCTCCCTACGCTTTGATTTACAGGAACATGGCGATCGATTCTTGGGGTGCAAGGCTTCTCTGCTCTGCCTCTTCACTGTCTCCAGATGTGTTACGGGTTTTTCGGGTTTGAGGTTTTGGTCGCTTCCGACGGCTATGGCGGTTCCGTTTCTGGTCGGGGCTTATTTTGCGATTGATATGTGTGTTGGGACTTCGGTTGTGTTTGTTTGGGAGGAGAGGAATCGGAGGAAAGCAGAGGTTATGGTTCCGGCGGTTGCAGTGGCGGATCTAAGAATGGATTTAAGAGGTGTCAAAAATAATAATGGGTGTCATCAATGGGTTTTGAATTGGAGTTTAAGGGTGTCAAGAGGGCAGTTTTACCATCAGAGCTGCTGATTATTCAGTGATTTAAGGAACAAAGTAAAATTTATTGGAATTTAACAGGTGTCACTTGACACCCCATTCAATCAAATAGATCCGCCTCTGGGCGGTTGCCTCGGGGCTAATTTGTGGGGAAGGGCTTTGGACTTTACCGGCGGCTGTGAAGTTATAAAGTTAACTGAGTTGAGTTGTGAAGTTATTAGAAGTAAAATATATTATATACATTCTGTTCTTAGAATAATAAGAAGACTTGCAAACAAAAAATCTATTTTTTTTTCTTTTCTTTTTCTTGTTTTGTAAGAGTTAGAGTAAAAATCTACTTACATGGAATCGTGATTTAATCAAAGTAATAATTTTCACTCAGTCGACAAAAAAAAAATAATAATAATACACTCAGTCGACAAAAAAAAAATAATAATAATAATTTTCACTCTGTTAGCATTTATGGGTGAGAAAATTATCTGGAATATCAAAGAAGGAAGACTAAGATCAAACGACCAAGAAGATAATGAGTGTGTTATCTCCTGGCTTTGTTAACGTCCACTGTTCTTCCATTTAGAGGAGAAGAAACAGCCTAATCTACTGTACCTGAATGCTTCTTATTATCTTCTTTACAATATAAAGAAAAAGAACTAGATTTAATGATCCCTTGGACCGTTGATCCACCGTGTGTCAAAATGATATGATCATGTGGAAGATCATCTTATGCAGGGTTTGGGGTTGCTTCTGAGGTTTTGTGCTGCTGAGGTTGCAATGATTGTAAAATGAATTGTTTCTTGACAAGCTGAAAGCTTTTCTGTTGCAGATGCTATGTCTTTCTCCTGACAACAAGATAACTGCAAGTTTCAGTTAAGATGATCATTGCTAATTGCATCAAGACAGGAGACGAAACAAAACAAGTGAGGAAGCTAATCTTATCAAGAAGATAACAATGCGAAGTGTACCTGATTTTGTTGGAATTTGGATACTGAACACTTTCTGCGAGTCTCATTACTTCAGTATAAGTCAAAAGCATTAGCAAACGAACTATATTTCATTATACCTTTTCATTTTTTTCTTCAAGGTCTTTGCATTTAGCTAGAGTCTCCTCACGGACACGCTTCTCTGTGGAGAAAGCCAATTCAAGTCTCATTGTCTCTTCTTCCAAGCATTTCACTTTATATTCTAGATCTTTGGCACTGATAGCGATTTGTATGACTCGGTCACACATTTCAGCTGAGTTTCTACCAAGCTTTGGAGACCCCCTGATGAAGTAAGCTGTGATCCCATCTCTGATATGAGCCCGCTCTGTTTCTTCCAACGCTTCCTTAGTAGTTTCAAGATTCTGCAAGCATCTTGATAATTCTGATGCAATGTTCTATTTCTCCAACTTTAGCTGTTCCAACAAGCAATTGCATGATGTTTCATCCATCTCATGACCATTGATCAAGTTATTACTCGGTGATCCTCTGTGTTCGCAAATTTGTCTCCAAGAGAAGTAGCATAAGAATCTTCAACCCCTTTTTCAAGCAACGTGGCTATGTTGTTTCTCTCTGCAACAGAGGTCTGTTTACTGTGGTGGTTGAGGCCCAATGCACCATTTCAGTGATCTTTCTATCCACTCTGTGTGTTTTCGGGTCGTACTCGTAATTCAGCGCCAACGCCAGTTCCAGATGGTTAAGTAGTATGCTTACATTAGTTTAGAGAGAGAGAGAGAGAGAGAGAGAGAGAGAGAGTTGTTTTTAGAATATGATTTTCACCATTATTTTCTTACTTCCATATTCAGCAATAAATTATCTTCCTAAAAATTGTACATTATGTGCAAACAAACAAAAACCTGGAAATTGTACTTTCTTCCAAACACTCACTGTTGACAAAATCTCTGTAAATCATAGTACAAAATGAATGACACTTGACTTCCACAACAACCGAGAACAGACCTCTACCACAAAATCAAACAACAAAATCATTATCCCATATAAATTACACAACACAAAGATAACATCCCGCGCTGACAAACTATTAGTTCATCATATCTCTCTTTCGTTTTCGTGTGTTTACTGGAACCTGCTGTGTTGGTTCCTCGTACTCCAAGTTTAAACCACAATTCACAATCTCACCTTCTCCATCTATCACGTGGAATTTGATTGACGCGTCCGTGGGAACACATTTCTGATGTTCTTGCGAACCTTCTACATGATTTGTTAGGTGGGAGCAACTTGTGTAACCGATAAAAACATGGTCCGAATCAATCTTGCGCGGTTCAATCCAACCTCCACCAAGAATGCAGCTGAAACGTTTACGTGATCCAAGTTCGTTTGTGAACTCACAAGTGCATTCTATCGAGAATCGGTTGATTTCATCTTCAATGTGAGGGAATGCAACAACAGCGCATAGAACTATTGTTGAAAGTCTGTTGTCACACCAATGTGACGGAAACTTCAGATCTAGCGTTGATCCAGCCATGCGATTGTTAAACCATGAAGGTACTTCACTCCCTGGAAAGGAAGTAATGAATAAAGCTTCTGAAGCATGTCCCTGAAAAAAGTAACACAGAAACCAAACAAATCATAAACTGTTAAAGAGATTCTCGATTAATTAGACAAATAAATGTGAGGAATGAAACCTCTTTATAGCATCTAAGCGCATCTAGCTGGCTTTTCCTTTGAGCATACATTAGGATGCTACTCTTTGCAGCTTGTTCAAGACTATTGCAGTTGGTGAAAATGAATTTTGAGTGAACCTTCTCCATATGCTTAATAATGTCCATCGGCATTGCGACTGTCTTCAGTTTACCACAGCCATGTGCATCTAAGATCTCGAGATTTAGTGGAAGCAGTGGAATTGAAGTCAGATTATTGCAGAACTTCAGGTCAAGCAGCTTCAGATGACATAGTTCCTTGATGTCATCTGGTAGGTCGGTGATCGTATCGTTCCTGCTTAAGCAAAGACGCCGCAATGAGAATATGCCGTTAATAACACGTCTGAGTTCAGGTAAGTCTTCTATTTTTAAAGTACTGAACTTTGTCCCGTCGAGTAACAATATCTGCAAGCATTTCATGTTTTTAATGGGGATTGGAAAATTCTTGAGCGCTGAACAACCAGACAGCACCAGTTCTTGCAGAGCTTTCAGCTTTCCTAGGCATTCTGGAACTTCCACCAACTTTTCGCAGTCTTTCAAGTTTAATACAATCAGTCTCTGGAGCTTCACCATGTCTTCAGGAAGTTGACTTATGCCAGTTCCATCTAAGTTTAGAGTTTCAAGATTATCCGAAATCATCCGGAATTCCTCAAGACTTGAGCAGTTGGCGAGGATGAGAGTTTCCAGAGAGATGAGATTCATAGGTGGAAGAACCCGGAGACTCGTGCATCCTCTCATGTTGAGGAAAACAAGACTTCTCATGCGTTTCATGCCCTCCGGCAACTCTTGCAAACTCGTGCAGCCTTCAAGATTCAGTCTCTGGAGACTTTCAGCATTTAGCAACCCTGAAAGATTGCATAACTTGCTTGAATAGCTAAGATCAAGCCACTTAAGCTTTGGTGTTTCCTGAAATGAACAGCCACAAAAAAACTTAGCAAGTCTAATCTAGTAAGCTAATGAAGCCGTAACAGTGAAAACCAACTTAAACGGAGACACACCTTAAGACCCTCCCAGAGCTCTTCAATCTTGCTGTAAGGCAGGTTAAGGTCGGCAAGATTCTTGGCCTTGAAGTCGTTTGGAAGTTTCTTCAAAGGGAATTTCAGCCAATAGAAATACCGTAGTTTATCCAACGGTAATTGAAGTCCGTCAGGGTAGTTTAGTTTGCAGTCAGCTTCGCATTCCCGATGGCAACAAGAATTATAAATTTTGAGGTACCTAAGATTACGCATCTTGATGAAGCTGAATGTCTCTAAAGCATGTCGCTTCTTCAGTTCAGAAGTGTCGAGAAAAATACCTCTCACACTGGTTGCTCCCTGCTTTTAACCAGTTAAAAGACAATATGTTAGCAAGTAGAAGCTTAAGTGAGCTTCTAAGTTATCATGAAAAGAGAGCATCACATTTTGGATATAATAGGTTTATCTTACCGTTCCCGTCTTCAACGCAACAACGCCTTTATGGTTCGAGAGCCTACGCGGCCCTTGTGAACAAAGTTCCTTGCCAAATGTATACAATAAATCATGCATCTCCACTCGTCCGCCAGAAATGTTTATCAAAAATTTGCTGGCAAGATCGTCTATCACACTCCCGCCAACAATGGACTCAGTGTCACAAGACTCCACTAAACACCTCACGCGGGACTCATCCCCTGATCTAAAGAAACAAGCGATATCGAGAAAGACATCTTTTTGAAGCTGACTGAGTCCATCATAGCTTATCTGCAGGACCTCTTGTATGGCTTTAGTGGGACTTTCTTCCAGCTTGTCAAGTGTTTCTTCCCAGTGAGCCTCGCCTTTTCCATTAAGATCAATAGCCAGTCTATTGAGAGCGAATGGGTTGCCTTTGGCATAATCCACAAACAATCTAGAAAGCCTCAAGAAGTTCCCCACCGGAGTATAGTCCTCACTACCAAAGGCAAAATAGTTGAAGTACTGAAAGCTGTCTCTGTCACTCAGTCTCACAACCTCGTAGGTGTCATCAACTATCCCCTTGATCACCGACATGTCACTAGTCGTGATAACGATTCTGCTACCTCTCGCAACCCAGTCACGTTCCCCGAGAAGGACCTCTAGCTGTTTCTTATCACTTACATTATCAAGAACAATAAAAGACTTCTTACTCAGTAGGCATGCCTTCAGTGCTTCAGACGACATGTCATTGACTTCTTGGTTCAGACTATCATCTCTCAACAAGGCATTCACGAATATGTTTCGTTGATCCCTGGTGTGGCCTTTCCACATCCCACGGACATCAGAAAGCAAAACACGGCGTTGGAATTCCCCTTCACGCTCATCATAAAGTTTACTCACCAGGGTGGTCTTACCGATACCAGGCATCCCAACAACACCAATTGTACGTGTACTCTCGCATTCGGAATTTAACATCTCTACCAATTGTTCAAGACGTTTCTCGACGATGTCACGCATAGGGGCTTTAGGCGTTTCTTTGTCTCCTGCAATGGGAGCTTCAAGCATTTCCTTGTCCCATGCAATTGAGGTTTCTCTATCCACCTCCCAAAGCACTTTAATGACTGCTTGTACAATTTCCTCTATTTTCTCACCTTCATCACTGCAAACAATCAAACACATCAGAAACCAACGAACTTATGTCACTTGGCAATTCAAGATTTAATTGGTACCTTTTCTCGCCTAAAGTAATGCCTGTTATTTGTGTAACATCCTTCAAAGCTTGTATCAACTTGCACAATTTTTCAGGTTTAGTGTCAGCCAATTTCCAAAGCGCATCACCCCCGAAAGTTCCCTTGCGATTTTGGACATCGGAAGCCTTCACCTTGTAGAAGATGGGGATGACAACAAGTTTGCCTGAGTGGACGCACTCATTGATCTTCACCAGCTCGTCCAGGCACCACTCTGATTCCGCATAATTGCTTGAGAAGATTGCGAGCGCGATCTTCGACTCCTCGATTCTCGATAAAAGGACGCTCAGACTGCTACCTCTTGTTTCGTTTTTGTCCATATAGACGTTGATCTCAACTCTACTCAACGCTCTATAGAGATGGCTGACGAAATTGTAACGCAGGTCTTCCCCTCTAAAGTTGATGAAGACTCGATGCTGCGGCAGTGATGGGACGGAGGAAGGGATGGAGGAGGAGGAGTTGGAGAAGGAGAGGCAGGAAGTAAGAGAAGCCATGATTGACGTGTTGAGATTGAAAGCATGTGGATTTAGTTTTTTTTTAGGGTTTTTGGGCTGAGCATTGTGTGGAAGAAAGAAGACCGTTGATGAATGGTAGAAAACTTTCTCGTCATCAAGTGGATAATGGAACTCTAAACTCTAAAAAAACTCTAAAAAGACTCTAAAAAATTCTAAAAAGGGTCTTTTTTAGAGTTTTTTTTTGGTCAAAAAAAACTCTAAAAAGATATTGATTTTATATAAATTTAAAATTTAAAGGCATTTTTTCTTTCTATAAAATTGCCATACAAAATACATGAAATAAACTGAAATCTTTAAGCTAGCACAAACAATCACAACAAAAATATTACATAAC
The DNA here is from genome assembly GCA_900406325.1 of Erucastrum elatum. NCBI lineage: Eukaryota > Viridiplantae > Streptophyta > Magnoliopsida > Brassicales > Brassicaceae > Erucastrum > Erucastrum elatum. The sequence continues at coordinate 7,758 of OVBX01005308.1, forward strand.
TAAAATGGCTTTTAACAAATGAAGATCAAAACTTGAAGTCAAACACGAAACTAACCTCTCTTTTTTTTAGGAAATTAATTTTGATCTATTCACCCTACAAGTTCACAATATTCGCAAAAATACCACTGATTTTTTTTTTGATATATTTACAAGATTACCACTGTCATCAATACACCAACCACTATAAACAACCAATTTGAAGCTCTTAAAGCATGTACAACAGTGCCTCTTAGCAAATCCTTAAGGAAAATCTATACACTTTTATGATTAAATCAGATTAAAATAATGAGCAAACTTAAGAACTAATCTTTAGACCAACATTATTGCTAGGTCTAAATGCTTAGTCCTTAGGTTAAAATAATCTTATTATTTGGTTTAGGACATTATGTTAGGATAATTCACAATAAATAGATTATTGGTAGGACTTTGTAAAGTCCTTAGATTAAATATTTATTTTAATAAATAATCAAATATAAAGAGATAAATGGAAAATTTTAATAAAACATATAACATTAAAAAACACAAATTTGAGAAAAGAAATTACAAAGTTGAGAAAAGAAATTAAAACTTGAAAAAAATTACGAAATTGAAAAAAATTACAAACTTGGAAAACAATTACAAACTTGAAAACAAATTACAAACTTGAAAAAATAAAACAGACATACATTTTATTTAGTTCTTTATTCCGTCTAAGTTTTTCTAAACATCGTCGTTATTCGAAAGATGTCCAAATTTATCCCATATATTTTCAATCAAATCTTCTTTTAATTGCTGATGGCCTTGTCTATCCCGAACTTCAGCTCTACGACCCAATAGAGTACCGAGATTTTTAGTCCTCCTGACTACAAATGTTGGATCACATCATCTCCTTGTTGAAAATCTGAAGCTTCTTGTCTGTATGAACCTCGTTCATTTTCGACAATCATATTATGAAGTATTATACATGCTTTCATAATATTTCCTTTTTTTATCCCATAAATTAGTCGGATTTCTAATAACTGCAAATCTTGTTTGCAGAACTCCGAAGGCGCGCTCAACATCTTTTCGGCATGCTTCTTGTCTTTTTGCAAATAACCTATTTTTTGACCTTGTGGGAGTCGGATAGATTGAATAAATGGTACTAAGTTCCGTTCACACAGAAATTTACTTCTGGAGCGTTTCCGTTAACAATTTCATCAAAAACAGGTGAACAGTCAAGAATATTAAGATCGTTCATAGTACCTGGAGCTCCAAAAAATGTGTGCCATATCCAGAGGTCCTTTGAAGCAACCGCCTCCAACACGATTGTTGGTTTCCCAGTTCCTCGTGAATACATTCCCTTCCAAGCGGTTGGGCAATTCTTCCACCGCCAATGCATGCAGTCGATGCTTCCAACCATCCCCGGAAATCCACGTTCTTCTCCCTCATGGAGTAGTCTTTCCAGATCCTCCCTGGTCGGATGTCTAAGATATTCATCGCCAAATAACTGGATTATTCCGGCGGTAAATTCATTCATACATTTCCGAGCTGTAGTTTCAGCCATTCGCAGATACTCGTCAACGATATCAGCCCCAGCACCATATGCCAATAGCAGCGGTACATTTTTGGAGCGGAGATAGACTACACCGTCCAACAGCATCTTCGGATGGTTGAAAATACTCTATTTCTGTACCGAGACGATTCACGATACCCAAAAACAATGGTTGGGTCATTCGAAAGCGTCGACGGAAAATATTAGGAGGATATGTTGGAGTTTCAGAAAAATAATCATTCCAAAGCTGAATGTGCCTATCTTCACGGTTTCTCTCGATAAAAATGCGTTTTTTTCTCTCTTTTGGTTGGGGAAAAATTTCTGGGATGTGAAAGCATTCTTCAACTAGAGTTTCAAATTCATTATCATCATCATCATCATTATGATAGTGATAATGAGAAGAAGATGCCATAAACAAGTTATAAAAGAGAGAAATGGTTTTGAGAATAATATGTAGAGATGTGGTGGTGATGATAAAATAAATTAACATACACTTCTACATATAGGCTTTGCGAAGGTGATTTATAAAAACCACCCGTGATGCTATTTTGTATTGGTGATCACGGGATAGCAAACTTTGGTCACGGGTGATTTGGTTGGTGATGTCTTTGGTGATGTATTGGTGATCACGGGTGGTCGCTACATTACAAAAGTTTGATGTCTTTGTGTTGTCGAATCATATTGAGAAGAAGGGGATGAAACAAACAATATATCATATTAACATTTCACATATAAATAAAATGGGAAAGCAAATCTTACAAAGTCATTACATTGATCAAAGTCATTTAATATCCTAAACCAAATGTTACAAAGTCATTACAATGATCAAAGTCATTTTACAAAATCTTACAAAGCCTTACATAAAGTCCGAAGGCGCAGCCGCAATACAAAGGCAATACATAATCTTAACATTAGATCATTCATCCGATTACATAGCATACTACAATTTAGAGGAGACCTAATCATGCTCTAACGATAAAACAGCCTATTAAAACTACCAGAATCACGAGTACATGTACAACGTATTGAGAGCCAAAGAGGAGATGGAACCAGGTTGATCGATTGTTACCTAAGTCGGACACAGCCTTATCCAGGGAAATGACTTTCTGGTCAGTCGCGTACTGGTCAACCTTAAGCAGGTCAAGCTCTGTCCCGTAGCACTCATACCGGCAAGATAATCAACCTTCTCAGCCAACTGAAGTGTGTGAGAATCCCTCGCTCTCATCTCCTCCATGAAAGCTTGATCCCACCATTTCGATACATGGCAATCACCACCATCTACGTTCGCACACGTATAGTACAACCTCCCAACATTGTTTCTACTTACAGATGAAGCAAGAAATGGACACGCACCGCAGTAGCATGTTTGAGGGAATCCGAGCTCTACCTCGGGTTGAGGAGGGTACTGAACCATCGCTCGCTGGATGTCAAGCTCAGCTTGGTCCTGACGAATAAGCTCTTCTGTTTCAGAGAATCCATCGCTACATGATCGGGAAGGGTGCGCCTCTGAAGAGGAAGGCTGAGTGTAGCTGTGAAGTTGTCCCATGTTTGCTTAACCTGCAAAAAATAATTGATAAAGGTTAATACATTTACAAAGTTAACATAACCACAAAACAAGAAGTGAACATGTATCTTTTATGATAAGAGACAGAAGCCGAAGTAATAATAACTGATTTATATAACATACCGAAACTATAATGCCATAAAGATGGAGTACATTCATAAAGCTGAAAACAAAATTGAAGCATACAAAAAAAATATAGAAAACAAGCATAGATAGTAAACAAACTTAGATAGTAAAAATTCAAGAATAATAAGCAGCTAGAAGCTTACTCTTGACCATTTCTTCAGCCTCACTAAGCTCACCGCCTCTGGCGAGCAGAGTGTCTAGAATGGCCTTGTCTGAAAGTCTGTCCTTCATCACCAAATCTTCCTTCCTCATTTCCCAAATGGTAGTCACCTCAGCCATAGACTTCCCATTTGCTTTAAGCTTTTTTGCTTTAGCAGCCTTGATACCTTCAGGTCGACTCTCACTATCGACAACATTAGTGTTACCAGTTTGGGAACTATCCGCACCAGATTTTCTCTTTGAACTTCCCGTGGGTTTAGAAGTGTTAAGGCTAATCCATTTCTGTTCATGCCTTAACACACACCAGACATGTTCAAGATTGAATTTCATGTTGTGATGAGCATAGAAAATTTGATGAGCCAACTTGAGAAGATCAGTGTCGTTCTGTCCAGAAGTCAATTGTCGTTCAGCTGCTGCGAATGCACCGCAGAACTTGTTTGTCAAGTCGTTGATCTTATGCCACCTCTGCTTAGCATGGAGAGGCTCTGAAATCACACCATCCGGCATACTTTCTTTGTAATACGCCTCAACTCATAACCAGAAAGTCCTTAGGTCCTGATCGTTTCCAACAACCACATCCTTAGATGTGTTAAGCCAACCACTTATCAGAACCTCGTCCATAGCAGGTGTCCACTTCTTTCTCCCCCTTCGCTCCACTGGTGTAACTCGAGGTTGAGATGACACCTCATCTTGTTGGGAACTGAATTGGGGGATTTCAGATGATCCTAGGTTGACACTAGCATGAGAACTTGCATACGGGATGTTTTCAGGGTTATGACGAGGTTGGTTTTGGCTGTTAAGAAGTCCCATATAACTAGAAGACTGGGAATATGGAAAGTTTGAAGCCATACCACGAACGAGAGAGAAGAGGTATTGCATAAAGGAAAGGGGATAATATTATGGTTTGTGTAGATTGCGTGAATTATTATCCAAGTGTGGTTGGAGTTTAATAGGGAAATTTTAAAGGGTGGTAAGTAAGCCACATTATGACTAACCTTTAACCACCAAGGTCTTATCAGAAGTTATTATAGAAGCAAATACACTTAACCTATGAGCTTTACTTTTACTAGGTCATTAAATAGAAAAGGTATTTGGTTTCTTTGTAACTAGATTTTAATGATCGATTTCAATTCTCCAACTGGATGTTCAAAACCTCAACTCTAATAAGACCATCACACTCAATCTCTAAAAAATATTTAACTAAATACAGAGAAAGGAGCAACCAGTTTTTCAGTAGTATGGTAGCAAAACGAAACAACATATATGTGTATTATTTTATAAGACAATCAATTAATTATTTTTGTGGCCAAATAAATTAAAGACATACATACCTTAACAATTACAAGTGTTTGTTTTTAATGATGTTCATTATTTTTACAGCATCAAGTGGTTTCTATGAGGTATGCATCCAAGGAAAACGATACAAGATTACCACAACCGTAACTATAATTCAGTTAATCTACTTAAACATAAAAGACAATCCAATTCATCACAAACGACACCCTTAATTCGTAACATCAATCAATTTTCTGCATCAAGCAATCAAGAATACAAACGACAGATACAAATAAATTTCTAAACAGATCTTACAAATCATATAATCCACCCAATCAGTTTTCTACATCTCATGAAGGCGTAGGAACACATACCTCGTTTGAATAGGTGGAGCCGTCGATGATTTGAATAGCCGGAGGAGTCGAACGGTTTGAAGAGGCGGAGGCTTCGTTGATTTGTATCGGCAAAGTTGTCAAACGGTTGAATCCGCGGAGGCGTCGAATGAATGAGACGGAGATGTTCTCGATGAGGGAGGAGATGGATAGGGGCTCTCAATGAGGCAGAATATCGGGGGAGGCGTTGAACGATTCGGATGGAGATGTTGGAGATGAGGCATGAGATCGATAGGGGATGTCGATGAGGCAGGAGATCGGGGGGAGGGGGCGTCGATCGGTTTGGAATCGGGTGGAGATCGGGGGTTGGGGGCGTCGAATGGTTTGGATCGGGTGGAGATGTTGTCGATGAGGGAGAATAACGATGGGGGATGGAGATAAGGAAGAACAACAATGGGAGGCTTCGACGAGGCGTGAGATTCACCGGATGAGGAAGAACGCCGATATCGCCAAATGAGTCGCCGCACGAAAAGAGAATTGGGAGAAAATGAAAAAAGTGAAGAGGAGG
>OVBX01005311.1:0-13287 GCA_900406325.1 Erucastrum elatum
TAGGTAGAGTTACCGCAAAGCCTCATCTTAATTCAACAGGCAAACCCATTCCTCTTGATGATATACAATATGATCTCATGACAAACCTTCAATAAAAGGATCCTAGGTTGTCATCACAATGAACATAATCTCCTGAGATTAGTCGAGATCAATTGTCTAATGATTTTTGTCATCTTTTTCCAAGATACAATCAACCATTATACACAAAACTCAGTGTATGACACTAGATTTTCTTTCTCAAAAGAAAAAAAAAATCATATTGTGATAAATATCACTAAGTTTATTTGGCATCTTACCAATAACTTTATATGGTAAGCAAAGCTTCCCCCCACATTTTTTGAGATAGCTCAAAATATGTATATTTATTTACATTTAAAATCTCTTAAGAGTTTAGAAAATTGATCTACAACTCTTTTAGATTTAAATGAATAAAAAACAATTCAGAAAATTATTACAATTTTCTTTTAAAAAAATGCATCAATTCTCAGAAATTGACATTTTTTATACAACTATTTTCATAGTTCTCTCAAGTTGATTTATAAATTCAGTTTTTATCTGCTTTGATTTTTTTTTTATCAAAACATAGTTTTGCTTTTAGCAAATGTACATATCATTACAAAATATTATTTGTACCATCAAAATCACCATTCTATATGGTTATGCACAGCCATATTGACTTTAGAAACAACAATACACATGTCAGTTTCAGTCGTTGGTCTGAAAATTCTCATGGGTTTTGCATGGACAATCTTTTTTCAACTTGCATTTAAGCATTCACAAAATATAAATGTTTTGATCAATATCAACAACATTATATTTTTTTAATGGCAAATGATTCATATGTGGCAGACCTCTCCCAAACTGAATTTGGGTATCGACTCACGAATCCATTTCCATCCATACAATTTGATCTCTCAAGGATCAGTTTTTTTTTTTAAACTATGGTATCACCATATTTGAAACTTGAATTTCTCTTTATTTTCTCCAAAAAATATCTGAAACAGTAAATCAAAAGATGTTACCCATTCTTAATAATTAAAGCAAAATAATTATCTTTATCAAGTCAAAATAACCATTAACCAAGTCAAAGCAGTAACACATTTTTGACCAATTTAGTAAAAAAAAAATAAAGATACAAAACAGAATCTCTAACAATTTAAACGCTTGATTGGTTGAAATGGAATCAAAGGAACCAATTTTTTTTTTTTTTAATCCGGTTAATCAACAAAAAATAAATTGACAACCGGACAAATCAAACTTTTAGCCAATAATATAATACTAATGAACAGTTAGTCTTATTATGAGACATGGCTATAAGCGACTAATGCTAATAATCAAATCACAAGCAAAAGACCACGAAAAATGCAGGATAATTATTTAAATAACTCAACCGATCCTGCAACAAAAATGTTAGATCAAGAACACAAAACCAAAAAATTGGCTGGACGAAGCACGGATCCAGCTGCTTTCGAGATTACCAAGTCACCTTTTTTTATAATGTCGATCAACACCTGCTCTTAAAAAAAAATCTTTTACAATACTTAGTTCGGTTAGTGCAAAGCAGTAAACAGATATTTTGGGTTAAGACTGATAGAACCGTATTTTACAAACTACGGATAACTGAATATTGTAAAAAAATAAATTGATAAGATTATACCAAAGATTAAGAAAAGAGGATGATACAACTGCAGAGTCGAGATATTATCTCTTTCTTTAACCCAAAATATGTCCCGTAGTGCGACGGTTCGATAACATAATGAGTCCCAGGATACAACTGCTAACAATCTTCTGAATTTGCGTCACTCTATCAGAAGCCTGGCGAAACTAGTTTTGTGTTGTACTCTCAGACTCAAATAAAAAAAATATTAGCATAACTATTCAATGTATGAGGATTTTTCTTTTTCATTGTTCATATGAATGTGTCTCTTTTTCTACAATGCCAACAAGCCTTTTATAGAAAATGAATGAGAAGCATAAGTTTCAATTTTTAACATAAAAATGAAACCTTCATAGTGCACTAATGGAGACTTTAAGTCTTGTCATTAGTATGTGAATTTATTCCACATTTTGACCAAGAAATTAAAGAATAAAATTATTATTGTTTGACCCATTCAAACAAAATAATATACATTAAAAATGGACATTAAAAATGGATTTCTTTTTTATATTTTATCAATATAAAAGATCAACATATATTTGGTTTATAAGATTAAGTTAATGAACATGAAATCCAACTAACAAATCAAAACCCCAAATCCAAATTCAAATATCTAATGTGTGTATTTGCTACTTCATACAAGTTTCTCAAATCACACACATTAAACCTCCATTTCTCATTCACACTAACTCTATTTTTAGCATATGAATACATATTTCATAATGCTCAAAAAATAGTTCCAACAAGACACACTACCAGATCATCTGAAGGTTGTGTTGAAGTCACTGATAGACCTTTTCGAAGAGTTGAAAGGAGAAGTTAGATCGGAAGAGAGATTGTACAGTGTGCAAATCTGCGTTAGACGAGGTACACAAATTAAGACTTGCGAAATTATTCGATAAATTTTGGCATTTGCTTATTTTGGTATATTCTGAATACGAAGATCATGATTAATTTCCGCTAAGAATGCTACTTTAAAAACTCCGGATTAATCATGCTTTAATATTTACTCCAACTAAGTATTTTCTTGCACTATATGAAGTAGTTAAAATTTTTAATTTAAATTATATCTATAAATAATATTTAATATTATTTTAGTTTTTTCTTACTGACAGAATAAATTTTGATCTAGTTGAGCATAAAATTAAGATAAATTAAGCAATCATGTTCGTTTTAAAAGTTATATGTATATATTTTTAAAATTATAATCTTAGATAGATTTTATCTATTTCTCTTGGATAAAAAAACTATTAAATCAACTTGTATAACATTAATTAAAAATTGATATAAAAGTTTTATAATTATCAAAAAGCAAAACTAAACAGAACTTTTAAAAATTTTAGATATATAAAAGAAACTATTGGTATTATGATTCAAATTTTTTTTTTTTTCAAATCGTAGAAAATGTTGAAAAAAAAAATTGGCAATAAAATTTATAATTTAAGAGATAGAAATAAATAATATTTAAAAATTTGTAAAATATTATTATATTTATATTATTATATTATTTAATGTCACATTTTAACAGATCTACTTTAATGATGATATATAATTTACTACTGTATTTTTATAAAATTACTAAAAATGTAAACTAACATTAAATGTAAGGGAAAATTTGCAAAATACTCTATTTAGGATTTGAAATTTGAAAAATATACTGACTTCTATTTTTTTTGAAAAATACACTTATTCATATGTAGTAAGACTTTTTTGCCCATGTTTTAATAAATAAACAAAAAAATTGAAATCACAAATAACTCTGTTAATTTATCAAAGATGACATATTCTTAAATATTCAGAACACTTAGTTACTATAAATTTAATATATGTACATAAATCTTAATTACGGGAAGCATTTAATAATGTACTTATTCTATTCATTTGTTTGAAGCTTCTAATTTATCAGAGCGGATCCACGGAAAGTAGATATAATGGTGACATCCTCTTCCTTGTCAGCTAAAATGACTTCAGACCATACACAACCAATCATCTCGTTACATAATATTCATGTGAAACAAAAGGTTATAATTGAGTCATCAAAAACTGAGAATCAGGCAAAACAGAGGGTTGAAAAGAAGCCTTCTAACTCAAATGTTAAGACATATCAGGAGAGAAAGATGGTTAAGTCCACACTGCCACATCATGTCGAAGCCATTAACTCTTTTTTTTTTCATGTCCGGGACATGAATATTGCTTGATCATATCTCTATCAATTTTGACTCTCCAAATATATTGATCCACTTTTAGAATCTCTTACGTATGGGTAAGGGTATGTTCTGGTTTCATATTATTGATTTCTTTACAGCTGCGTGACTATGAAAATTTAACGTGGTTATGAATAAGACCACTGTGTATCAACCGGAGTAGATAGATGCAAAGAAAAAGGAAACCCTAGGTTTCTTTTGATTGGGATGAGAAAGAGTTTTATACTAGATTTAAATATATGTAAATATTTGATTTTAAATATAAATTTCAGTTTGAGACTAAAAAGATTATAAATACCTAGTTAGGTTATTTTAGTCATTTCAATTATAAATAAGTATAGTTTTCAAAAATAATAATTAATGGTTTATATTTCAAAATACAAACTCATCTGAATGTATTTTTCCAAATTTTCCTTAAAATGTAATCATCCTTGTCACATTTAACTATATAACATGCAATTTTTTTAGTATGTCATGTCACATTTTTCAGTGAAAGTGACTGTTAAGAAGACATGCGTCAAAATTACTTTGCAAAAAATGCGTAAGAGATTTGTATGTTATATATATTCATTATAATACCAGAACTTTCCCACCTTTATTTGAATGTTGTGAACCTTTGAAGTACATTCAAATGATTAAAACCTAAAATAGACATAATGGAAAAAAGCTAGAGTATATATTGTTTTATAAATGATTAATGAGGATAAAATTTTTGAATACTAGTGTTATATGAAGTTTTTTTTGTCATTTCTTATTATTTACTCTAAATTAGAATCACAACTCAAAGTTTCAATTCTCACTTTTCATTTTTCTCAAATTAACAAGCAAGTCCGGTAAATTCAAAATTTTAATTGTTACTTTATTGGTAAAAACCTTAGATTTTTGTAAATAGTATAAATTACTTGAGCCTCACTAGTGAATTCTTATTTTATGACTATGTAACCTGACGCATTAGTGTGATTAATTAAGTTGGGCGCTTAAACTATGTCGAGCAGACCTGACAATTGCCAAGTGGGCACGCATAGGATACATACCTAATTTCGATGAGTACATAGAGGTTGGATTAGCAACGGGGGGAGTGCATACTCTTCTTGCAATCGCCTTCGTGGGTGTGGGCAGTCAGAAGTTCAGAACTTCAACTTAAACTCTGATACCAATTCAAATATTTAGAAACACAAAAATTAATAAGAACGGCTTTTTTTATTAACTTTAGAAACTACTCAAAACTAAAACTCACAATATGTTTCTCTTAGATCATATGGAACAACTTTCCATTAGGTCTATATTTATAGTAAAGACAATTATTTTTAACATGTGGGATATGAAAAACACAAAGTAACCTAAATAGAAAACTTCATTTTTCTATCCTTGATTTCCCTTTTGTGTTCTCTTAACATAATTGAACACTTATCAATATGTTAAATTTCCACAAGTTTGGAATTATCTAACATTCACCCCCTTAATTTCAATTTGAACTAGGGAGGTTAATTTTTTGAACTCCAATTAAGCTCTTCATTTGCTTGAACTTAATCCTTGCTAATGGCTTTGTAAGGATGTCGGCCTTCTGCTCAACACTTGGCACATGCTCCACCTCGATTTGTCCATTCTCCACGCACTCACGAATGACGTGATACTTCTTGAGTACATGCTTACTCCTTCCATGGAAAACTGGATTTTTCGTTAGAGCAATGGCTGATTTAATGTCGATCCTTAGCGTGACCCTCTTGCCTTCTTCGCTTAGTATCTCACTCAACAAATCCTTGATCCATATAGCCTGCTTCGCTGCTTCTGTTGCCGCCATGAACTCTGCTTCACATGATGACAATGCGACCGTCTGCTGCTTCTGCGACCTCCAAGTAATCAATGATGAACCATAGTAGAATGCATGACCTGAAGTGCTCCTCCCGTCATCGAGATCAATGTTGTGACTGCTGTCACTATAACCAACGACACTCCTTGACCCATCTTTCTTGAAGAACAGACCAAAGTTTGTTGTTCCTTTCATATATAACAGTATGTGTTTGATGGCTTGTCCATGAGAGTCTCTCGGATTGTGCATGTATCTTCTTAGAACACCTACTGCGTAACACAAGTCGGTCGTGGGTGAAGCAGATACCTCAAACATCCTATGATTCTTCTGAACACTGTAGCATCTATCTCTTGTTCATCTTCAGCTTTTGAAATCTTCAAGTTCGGCTCCATTGGAACTTGAGTTGCGTTACACGTCTCCATCTTCGTGTCACACAAGATTCCTTGAGCATACCTTCCTTGTTTGATCCTGATTCCGTCTGCTCCTTGAATCACCTCAATGCCAAGGTAATACGTTAGCTTACCTAGATCTGACATCTCGAACTTCTTGGACATCTCTTCCTTGAATTGCTTAATCACCTTAAGCAAAGTTCCTGTCATAAATATATCATCAACGTAGATGGCTATGATCAAGACGTCTCCTCCTTCAGTCTTGCGGTACACTGATGGTTCCTTCGTGCACTTCTCAAATCTCATCTCCTTTAGAACCTGATCAAGTTTAGTATTCCAAGCTCTTGGTGCTTGGCGTAACCCATACAACGCCTTGTGTAACACATAAACTCGATCCTCTTCTCCTCTCTTCTTGAAACCTTCGGGTTGAGTTACATACACTAACTCCTTTAGATCTCCATTCAAGAAAGCGGTCTTCACGTCCATGTGATGTATCTCCCAACCATTGGTTGCAGCGAGGGCTATCAAGAGCCTAATAGTTTCGAGACGCGCCACAGATGCAAATACTTCATCAAAATATATTCTTTGCCTTTGTACATAGCCTTTTGCCACAAGTCTCGCCTTATACTTGCTCACTGTACCATCTGTCTTTCTTTTTATCTTGTAGATCCACTTCAACCCTATGGATTTCACTCCTGCCGGTTTATTTACAAGCTCCCATGTCTTGTTTCTTGTGATAGACTTCATCTCGGCCACCATTGCGTCAACCCATTCTCTCACGTGTTCAGCTTCAAAATAGTTCTATGGCTCTCCATCTACTGTGAGCAACAGCATTGCACTTTCTTGATCAGCAAGCAACACATAATCATCGGTATATCTTGGTTTTGTTATGGTTCGACCGTGTCTAGTCACCAACGGTTGAACCCCACCGTCTTCGTTATCATTGTGATCAGTATCTTCTTCTTCTTCCTCTTCATCTTGGTTTATTGCTTCTTGTATGTGATCATCACCTTGATCATTACCTTCTTCTACATCACCCACATGTGGAAGATTAAGCATATTTGGTTCACAATCTGCTTGAATTGTTGTAGATGACCAATCCCAAGCTTTCTTCTCATCGAAAATCACATCTTTACTCACCATCACTCTTCCTGTGACTGGATCATAGAGTCTATAGGCCTTGGAACCCGGCTCAGTTTCAAGATTGACCACACACTTCGATCTCTCATCTAACTTCTTTAGATGAGTTACGCATACCTTCGCGTGTGCTACACAACTGAATATCCTCAAGTGCTTGACATTTGGTTTACGCGATGTGAAGCACTCGTATGGCGTCGGATCCTTCACGGCTTTTGTAGGAACTCTGTTGATGAGATAAATTGAATGTCGTACAGCTTCTCCCCAGAAGTAGTTCGACATCTTCATTGCCTTCAGCATACTTCTTGTCATCCCCATTAAGGTTCAGTTTCTCCTCTCTACAACACCGTTTTGCTGAGGAGTATAAGGCGCTGTTAGGTGCCTTTTGATTCCATTATATTCGTATAATATATTGAACTCGGCTGAGATAAACTCTCCTCCTCTATCGGTGCGAAAGATTTTAATGGTTGACCCTGTTTGCTTCTCTACACTCTCCTTAGACTTTTTGAATCGATCGAATGCCTCACTCTTCTCCTTCATAAGTATAATCCACATATACCTAGAGAAGTCATCAATCAAGACAAAGACATACTTGTTATCTGCAAGAGTTGGTGGTGTGATCGGTCCACACAGATCTCCATGCAATAACTCTAATGGCTTCGTCGTACGAAACATGACTTTGATCGGGAATGAAAGTCTAATATGCTTCCCTGCTAGACATGCATCACACACGCTCTCTTTGTGTATTACACTCGGCATTCCTATGGTCATCTCCTTCCTTACCATGTTGTTCATCACTCCATAACTTATATGTCCTAGCCGAGCATGCCACATCCATGTAGCATCTTGATCTCTAACATGTAAGCACTCCGGGTAGCTAATATCCATGGGTGTCTTGTAGAAACGGTTTGGAGATCTTGAGACACGTACAAGCAACCTTCCACTCGAATATGTGAGCGTTAAGTAGACATCTTTCATGTTAACCTCACATTCGTTTTCTGTTGCTTCCCCAAGACTCAATATGTTGTGTTTCAGGTCGGGTATGTAGTAGATGTCTTTGAGTGCCTTCTTCTCTCCAGTCTTGCACGCAAAGGTAATCACACCCTTTCCAACAATATCAACATACGATCCATCACCAAACTTCACCTTACCTTTGGTGTTTAGACTCAAACTCGAAAAGAACTCCTTGTTTCTCGTCATGTGATTGCTCGCTCCATTATCTAAGTACCAACACTTTCATTGCCTCTGTTGATACCTAGATTCCTCGGAATCACCTTCTCCTCGTTCAAGAACACCACCTCGTGTACATAGAGTGCATCGGCCTCTTCTGTCTCATTTAAATTGGTTTCTTGACTCTTCTCTGACTTCTCGGGACAGACAGTTGCGTAGTGACCAGGCTTGTCACATCTCCAACATATCAGCTTTGAACGATCCTTTTTCGAGTTTCTGTCGTCGGTGTGTGACACATGATTTTGGTTGTGTGACCTATCACGACCTCTGCCTCTACCATTCCGTCCTCTACCTCTTCCACGGGAATTTTTATAGCCCCTCTGACTATGATGTTCGTTGTTGGAGAACATAAGCTTCCCTTGGTCTACTTTCTTGGCTTCCCTGTTTACACGATCCTCGTACGCCTTAAGCCTTCCAACAATGTCCTCAAAACCCATTGAATTTAGATCTAGAACCTGCTCAAGCGACGCCACGATCTGAATGTACTTCTGACTCGGAAGACTCATCAAGAACTTCTTGACCATCTTGGATTCTTCTATGGTTTCTCCCAACGAGGCTGCTTCGGATGATAAGCCTGATATCTTCCCCGCAAAGTTATCAATTGTCTCGTCATCATCCATCATCAACTTTTCAAACTCTGCTATCAACGTCAGAAGTCTCGCTTTCCTTACACTATCAGCTCCACGGTGTCGTGACTTGATGGCGTTCCAGAGGTTCTTCGCTGCGGTTTGTTCTCCCACCTGGAGAATCAATGTCTCAGGAATGAATTGATACAAAAGTGTAGTCGCCACATCGTTCTTCTTTTGATCATCCGAACCAGGTTCGATCATGTCCCACACTTCATGAACACGAAGCAGAACCTTGATTCTCATCGACCAAACTGTGTAGTTTGTCGATGTCAACATCGGACATTGGATGGAAGTGGATCCAAAGTCCTTCTTGCGTGGAGGCCTAGTCAAGTCCGCCATCTTGCGTTCGTGAGCTCTTCTTCACGAGCATCGGGATCGAAGCTACAACTTTAGCTTTGATCGAGTCTCCAACTTGAGGCTTTGATACCAATTCAAAAGTTCAGAGCTTCAACTTAAGATCTGATACCAATTCAAATCTCTAGAAACACAAGAATTAATAAGAACAATTTTTCTTATTAGCTTTAGAAACTACTCAAAACTAAAGATCACAATATGTTTCATTTAGATCATATGGAACACCTCTCCATTAGGTCTATATTTATAGTAAAAACAATTTCTTTTAACATGTGGGATATGGAAAATACAAACTAATCTAATTAGATCTTTTTTTTTCCTATCCTAGATTTCCTTTTTGTGTTATCTTAACATAATTGAACACTTATCAATATGTTAAGTTTCCACAAGCTTGAAATTATCCAACAGGCAACATTGCAGGAAAAGAAGCTTATGACTGGCTAACATCAAGACCCCAACATATTCTTTCTCTAGATCAAAAAGCACGCCTTAGAGATAATGTTGCCACTTTTAAGATATACTCTGAGATGTATATAAAATATTATTTTCCTTTTAATTAGCCATAATTGAAAATTATGGTATTTTCGAACTATGAGTGGTCATACCATCATATATATATATATATGTGTGTGTGTGTAATATGGTTTAACTTCTACATACGTTTGACATGAATAGGATGAAATTAGTAGAGGAGAAATTGTGACAGGGATCAATTGCTACATGAAGCAATTCAGAGTTAGCAAAAAAGAAGCGTTTCTAGAGTATGAAGAAAAATTAAACATGTCTCCAAGCAAGTCAATGAAGAGTTCTTGAAGGAGTCTGGTGTTGTATCCTTACAACTACTGCGTGTAGCTTTGAACTTTGGATCAGTTATCGATGTTAACTACAAGTACGGCGATGGATATACCTATCCAGAGATGATGCGGGGAAACATCACCTCTTTGTTCCTTGATCTAGTCCCCCTTTAAGAAGTGTAATTGATTCTGAAGTTCTAAGTACCTCTTAAATTTTCTAAAGTACACAAATAGCTTGATATTTTGCTATAATCCAAGACATGTAAACTATGTAATTTCCAAATCATCTATACTAATAAAGTAGCCTCTTTATCTCCTTGGAGGGGAAAATGTCATGTGATATTTTCTTTTTAATAATTAAAATATTTTCTCAACTTAAATTTAATGAATTTTGATATTAATTGTGAAATAAATGAGGGGAGGGAGAGGTGAAATTTTTCTTCATACATGTCCAAGCGTTTATAAGAGTGTTTTGAATCTGACCCGGATCCGTAATTGAACCGATAAATCTGTGACCCAATAGAAATCGGGTTTGAGTTTTATTGTAGCACTGGTTGAACCAATAGATAATTTTTATTTTTACTCTATTTAGTCTAAGTTATATTTTGAAATTATTTTTTATATTCTAAATTTTTAATTAAAATTTTGAAATTTCAGTTTATTGTCGTTTTCCTCTTCTTCTACACTACAATTTACGTTTGCAAGAATGTGAGTCATGATTGTGCTTGAACTGCAAGTCCGTAAAACAAACTGAAGCACGATGAGGCTTATTATTCCCCTACACTACAATTTACTTTTGCAAGAAAGATGAGTAAATTATTTATTTTATTTTTTATTTAACTTAATTTATTACAAATCCTTACATTTTTTAATTTACAGTTCAAAAAAAATAAAATCATATGATCATATGAATTACAAAACAGAGTTTGGATTGTTGAAGAAGAAAAACCTGGCGAAATTGATTATAATAATTAGAGAATGCTCTTACTGAAGAATATCCCAAAAATGATGAAGTGACAAATTTAGAAAAAAATGTTGGTAAGTTTTAAAATTTAGAGAAAACCAAAATTAGTTGATGTGATCCGGTGTTAGTTTATTTTTGTTATTGACAATTTATTACAATAATATTTTAATTTTGGTTTATTTTGGATTGAAAAATGTCTTGATTTTTCTTAGATGTCATAACTCTTAAGTTTCAACTTTTTTAAATAGTCTAAACTATTTCTTAATATTTTGTATGTACACTTAAATTCTTAACTTTAGTTTTTATATATATTTGTTTTCATAGCTAATATATTATTATATAATAAAACTAATTCATTTATTAACCAGCAATTCATCTGAGGTTAATCCAATGATCCAGTGATTCGGTAAATCATCTGATTCAGTGTCCTGATCGGGTTTCAAAACACTGGTTTATAAGATTTTTTTGTCTTTGATGTTGATGATGGAGAATAGCATCTACAATTATCCTTCTTTAACGCAATAGACGTAATCATTCATATAATCAATCCAGAAATCATATTCATCCCACCATCTCCTATTGAATGCTTCTTTAGTTCCTCCTTTCTCAGTTTCATATATATATATATATAGTGTGAGAGTTCAGACGATCATCCATTTACTTTTTCCAAATCAATCATTGTCGAATTTCCAGTTTCATTGCTCGGAGTTAAAGACAAATCAGCGTAGAGATGTTCAAACTAGGCTACAACAATTTTGACAAGCCTTAAATGTTAAGAAGGAGAAAGATATTGGAGTTGATATATTGTTGATTAGTGGGAAGGTACACGATTTCTTATTTCAGTTTACCAGTTAATGATTGCTTACTTTTAAGATAGTAGTTTTCTTATACATCATCTCCTTTCTCAGGTGGTACTTCTGCATGTGTTAATCAACTTTCTCAGGTTTAACACCTTTAAACATTTCTTGAAAGAAAACTCAGTCTATGACATGAGTATTTAAGATTCCAACTAAAAAAACTTTTTTACGACTATTGATTTTTATTCTATTTTTATTAAATCGATTAGTAACAACTACTTATGCTATTCTATTTTGAACTAAATAACCTCAAACAAAATAATATATTACAGTCGTTAATCATTATAAAAAGATCAGAAAATACAATTTTTTACATAATTTCATTTTACGTATTTTCTTCACTAAAACATACAAATCCGGCGCGTAACGCCAAAATATCACTAGTGTAAAATAAAAAATAACTTTAAATGTCAAATATAAAGATAATAAAGATAAGTTTTCCAGAACCCATTCATCTCTATAGAGTTGTGCCTATGTAATTCAAAGTATAGGTTTCATACTTCCGTGTTTTATGTTATAAGCACCACCTGAAAGTCAATAAGAACAATGCAATTCGCATCTCTCACATCCATGTTGTATATTGATTGTACTTTGAGGAAACTTTGCAAAGAACTCTGTCAAAGTTAGAGTGATATTATGAGCTTTACTAGTAAGTCTTACTTTATAAGTAACTAGATATGGATCCGTGCGTTGCACGGATTTTGGTTAATGTTTTAACTTAATAAAAGACATAAAAATAAGAAAAAGATGTAGTGCATTTTTATGATTTTGCATATATTGTATGAAAATTAGTCTAGATATAAGAATTATTTTTCTCACATAAATTTTGGTTAATACTCATATTTCAATAATCATGGCGTATAAGCGAGTTATTAACAACTATATACATAGGGTTAGAGTAAAAATCATACCAAAAAATTCAAATCGAACTCAACATAAAGTAATACGAAATAGAGCAAAATACAAAAAAATTGAAAATTGAATCAAGCCAATTGAGGTTATGACATTCATACACTTTCTTAAGGACTTAAATTAATGCATATTTGTGTTAACTTTCTATGTTATTCTTCTTGTTCAAACATATTTTAATTCTTCTATGAAAATTTAGTATGTTTGTGTTGTAATTGTAGGATTTCAAAAAAAAAAATTGTGTGCATTCATTAGCATTTATATATTTTGGTCGATTTGGTTTATTCATCTTTAAAATATCTTCAATTCCCATATATATATATATATATATATATATATATTTATCTATCTTT